>OX328126.1:14906339-15111069 GCA_946811695.1 Gonocerus acuteangulatus
ACAGGCTGGAGCCTCGCCCGGTCGCTCATGTCTACTGTAGCCAGTCCTCCCACAATCCTACTGCACTCCAGTTTAACATTAAGGTGAGCGACGTTTTCTTGAAGCTTTTTGCCTATCGCTTTTCGCTCTTCGCTCGTATCCTACCTGAGGCCTAACCCGAGGAATCTGTGTTTATGACAGTACCCTTGAATTTTCCAAAAATCAAGACTTGAATGTCATTCTGGAAAACACCAACCGCTATCGCCAACGAAAATCATACACCAATCACCATCCTTGTTTAGCAACATCATCCGCAGATACAGGAAATTCTGCTCGACCTAAGGCAGCAAGACTCACGACCTTTTCGATCGTGACTGGTCTCAGAATCCATCGAAATCGAAAACACCCCTGACTCATGACAGCTTACGTAACATGTTAGCTAACACTTCCAACCAAACTCAGAACATCCTTACTGAAGATAAGGACAGCATCTACAGACTTAATGTCCTGTCAATATTTCGTTATCCATAATCCTCTATCCTCAATGCTCTTGGATGCCAGTTAAAATTAGAAGTTGATCGGGCGAAAATTGAAGGTGCCAGCATATATCACAAAAAGTCCGTCACGCAGGAGCTGCATAACTAAGCACTTTCCTCAAAATTTGGGTAGTGTAGACTGCTTTCCAGAACAATTTGCTTAAAATATCCTACATAAATAAAACAAAAACATGAATAGTTATTAGCACTTTCCTCCGAAGGAAAGTAGCTATTGAGGTTGGACTCATGACGGAATTTTTGAAAAATTTCTTCAAATCTTTATCGATCCTACCTAGTAGACACCGAAAATGACCCCCGTTAAAATTTATATATATCTATATATATATATATATATATATATGCATATATATATATGTGTCTGTTAACACGATAGCGGCCAGAGTATTTGTTTTTTCGTCACGAAACTTGGTATATAGCATTCAATTAGCAAACGATTGAACGAGTTCGTTAACCACCAAAGTCGGTCCACCGGAAGGGGGGGGTTTACCCCGAACCCAAAACACTTATTTGACTATGTCAGCCGTAATAGTTGTTATATTTCAACGAAACTTGGTATTCGTAGTGGTAATATAGAGAGCAAAGTGAGACATAAAAACGAACTAAATCGGTTCATTAGAAGGGGGGGTTTACTCCGGACCCACAATACCAATTCGCCACTACCAGCCGTGATTTTTGGTATATTTCGACGAAACTCGGTATTCGTAGTGCTAATCCACAGGTAAATATGTGTTGTAAAAATAAACGAAATCGGTTCATTAGGAGGGGGGGGGGTTTACTCCGGACCCACAATACCAATTCGCCACTACCAGCCGTGATTTTTGGTATATTTCGACGAAACTCGGTATCCGTAGTGGTAATCTACAGGTAAATATGTGTTGTAAAAATAAACTAAATCGGTTCATTAGAAGGGGAGGTTTACACCGGACCCAAATTTCTAATATACTCATACCGGTCGTAAATTCTGCTGTATTGTAACGAAACGCGGTATACGTCGTGGGTAACTCATGAGAAAGAAGTGTTGTAAAAATGAGCTGAATCGGTCAATCGGAAAGCGGGGGTTTAATTTGTAATATATTTGACTAGAAAAGCCGGCAGACGTAGGTTCACAAAGCCGCCGCAAGGAGCGCTTTCTACCACTAGAGTGACTGTATCCTGTTCCTGCGTTAGATCAAAATACGATAATATGAGGTTTTTTGTATTTATTACGTAGTGTAATAGGTACCATGTGTAAACATAACTCTGGAAGCAAATTAATAATTGATCAGTTACTCATTCCAAATTTATAAGAGAACTATTCATGTTATTATTTTATTTATGTAGGATATTTTAAGCAAATTGTTCTGGAAAGCAGTCTACACTACCCAAATTCTGAGGAAAGTGCTTAGTTATGCAGCTCCTGCGTGACGGGCTTTTATAAGAAAAGTTGTTACAATTGGTTTTCCTAACTGAATTTCGGTTTGGGTATTCAGAAACGATTGATTCAGTTGAAGTTTGTTGCAGACGTTGTAAATTTATCTAAACTAAGATATCTAACTTTTGGTAATAAGGTCAACCTCATAAGCGGTTTTAGCACTTTCCTCCGAAGGAAAGTAGCTATTGAGGTTGCACTCATGACGGAATTTTTGAAAAATTTCTTCAAATCTTTATCGATCCTACCTAGTAGACACCGAAAATGACCCCCGTTAAAATTTATATATATATATATATATATATATATATATATATATATATATATATATATATATATATATATATGTGTGTGTGTGTGTGTGTGTGTGTGAATGAATGAATGAAAAGTTTTATTCTTATTCCGGGACACAAGTCCCCGGAATAATTTTAAAATTACAAAATAATTGTGAATTTTACGTATAAACTTAAAAACTAATAAATGCTATCAGTATCAATATATAGTGTACAGCTTCAATATAGACTAGGGGTTGGGTAAAACTTGGAGGGCTAGAAGGTGGTGGAAGAGTCGGGATTTAAAGGTTTCTAGGTTGGTAGAATGGCGGACAGACAGAGGTAAGGAATTCCATAGCGAGGTGGCACGGGTGACGAATGATTTTTCGAATATTGCTGTTCGGTGGGAAGGAATATAAAGATCGGAAGGACGAGATCGGGTATTACGGGAGTGAACCGAGGATTTAAATTTAAGAAGTTGAAAAATATAAGGTCTACGGGTTTGAATTACTTGGTAAAGGACTGAGCCGAGGAAGTACTGTCGACGATAAAGAGGGAATAGCCAATTTAGCTCCTGGTAGAAATGTGATATGTGGGAGTCTCTGGGGATCCCGAGGATAAAACGAATGAAACAGTTCATGAGGCGTTTGAGTTTTGCCTCGAGATCGCCAGAAAGTCCACCGTACACCAAACAACCATAGTCAAACTGGGGGAATAATAGGGAGGTTACGAGGAGTTGACGGGTCTTTGTTGGCAGGAGATGGCGGGAGAGGTTGAGCTGTCTAAGGATATAGCTGGATCGACGGGAAATTTGGGAAATATGATTTTTCCAGGAAAGGTGCTGATCAAATATGATTCCAAGATTTTTAACTGATTTAAAATATTTTATAGGGGTGCTGTTAAGGTAAAGGGCTGGAAAAGGGAAAGTGGAACTTATGAGGGATTGGGAGCCTATAAGAATGGCTTTGGATTTGTCTGGATTCAGGGAAATCTTATTAGCTGCGGCCCAAGCATTGATGTTATTAAGATCTACTTGCAGCTTGTCTACAGCATCTCGTAGCAAAGAGGGCTTAAAGGATAGGTAGATTTGGGTATCGTCGGCATATAGATGGAACTTGGAATGAACTATGGAAAGAGGAAGATCATTGATGTAAACAGAAAATAGAGTTGGGGATAACGAGGAGCCCTGGGGTACACCACGGGAAAGAGGAAGAGGGCTAGAAGGATTGCTGTCGGGGATGACCACGTATTGGGATCGATTGGATAGAAAGGATTGGAACCAGCTAATGGCACTGTTGGAAAAGGAAAGGGATTGGAGTTTGGTGAGGAGGATTTGATGATCAACGGTATCAAATGCTTTTGAAAAATCTAGGAGAACTAGGATAGTGAGTTGTTGGTTAGCTATGGCAGTTTGAATGTCATGGGTGATTTTTATGAGCGCTGATTGAGTGGAGTATGACGGACGGAAGCCAGATTGGAGAGGGTTAAGGAGATTATTTTGTTCAAGGTGGTTGGATACTTGAGATTGGACCAGGCGCTCTAAAGGATTGGAAAGATTGGATAAAAGGGAGATAGGACGGAAATCCTTCGGAGAGCAGGGGTTTGATATTTTGTTAAGAGGGCGAACCAACTCTGTTTTCCATTGAGAAGGAAAAGTCGAGTTTTGAAGGGAATAGTTGTATATGTGAAGAAGGATAGGAAGGATTGCGGGTAAGCAGCCCTTAATCAGTTTAACGGGACCAGAGTCTGGACCGTAGTCATTGGTTCGAGATTGAAGGACCGCGGTTAGAAGATCTTCTGGGGTTATATAGGAGAAATAGAAGTTGTTGGAATTAAAATTATATTTGTGTGTGTGTGTGTCTGTTAACACGATAGCTACCAGAGTTTTTGTTTTTTCTTCACGAAACGTGGTATATAGCGTTCAATTAGCAAAAGGTTGAACGAGTTCGTTAACCACCAAAATCGGTCCACCGGAAGGGGGGGTCTACCCCGAACCCAAAACACTAATTTGACCATGCCAGCCGTAATATTGGTTATATTTCAACGAAACTTGGCATTCGTAGTGGTAATCTAAAGAGAAAAGTGAGAAGTAAAAATAAACTAAATCGGTTCATTAGAAGGGGGGGGGGGTTTACTTCGGACCCACAATACCAATTCGCCACTACCAGCCGAGATTTTTGTTATATTTCGACGAAACTCGGTATTTGTAGTGGTAATCTATAGGTACAAATGTGTTGTAAAAATAAACTAAATCGGTTAATTAGGAGGGGGGGGGGGTTTACCCCGGACCCAAATTACTATTCACACTACCGGTCGTAATTTCTGCTGTATTGTAACGAAACGCGGTATACGTCATGGGTAACTCATGAGAAAAAAGTGAATGAATGAAATGAATGAATGAAAAGTTTTATTCTTATTCCGGGACAGAAGTCCCATAGGAATAATTGTGAAATTACAAAATAATTTTGAATTTTACGTATAAACTTAAAAACTGATAAATGCTATCAGTATCAGTATATAGTGTACAGCTTCAATATAGGCTAGGGGTTGGGTAAAACTTGGAGGGATAGAAGGTGGTGGAAGAGTCGGGATTTAAAGGTTTCAAGGTTGGTAGAATGGCGGCCAGACAGAGGTAAGGAATTCCATAGCGAGGTGGCACGGGTGACGAATGATTTTTCGAATATTGCTGTTCGGTGGGAAGGAATATAAAGATCGGAAGGACGAGATCGGGTGTTACGGGAGTGAACCGAGGATTTAAATTTAAGAAGTTGAAAAATATAAGAAGGTCTACGGGATTGAATTACTTGGTAAAGGACTGAGCCGAGGAAGTACTGACGACGATAAAGAGGGAATAGCCAATTTAGCTCCTGGTAGTAATGTGATATGTGGGAGTCTCTGGGGATCCCGAGGATAAAACGAATGAAACTGTTCATGAGGCGTTTGAGTTTTGCCTCGAGATCGCCAGAAAGTCCACCGTACACCAAACAACCATAGTCAAACTGGGGGAATAATAGGGAAGTTACGAGGAGTTGACGGGTCTTTGTTGGCAGGAGATGGCGGGAGAGGTTGAGCTGTCTCAGGATAAATATGGACCGACGGGAAATTTGGGAAATATGATTTTTCCAGGAAAGGTTCTGATCAAATATGATCCCAAGATTTTTAACTGATTTACAATATTTTATAGGGATGCTGTTAAGGTAAAGGGCTGGAAAAGGGGAAGTAGAACTTATGAGGGATTGGGAGCCTATAACAAAGTGTTGTAAAAATGAGCTAAATTGGTCAAACGGAAAGGGGGGTTTACTTTGTAATATATTTCAATAGAATAGCCCGCCTGACGTAGGTTCGCAAGGCCGCCGCAAGGAGCGCTATCTCCCACTAGAGGGACTGTATCCTGTTCCTGCGTGAGATCAAAAGACGAAAATATGAAGTTTTTAGTATTTATTAGGTAGTGTAGTAGGAACCATGTGTAAACATATCTCTGGAAGGAAATTAATAATTGAACAGTTACTCATTACAAAATTAAAAGAGAACTATTCATGTTTTTATTTCACTTATGTAGGATATTTTAAGCAAATCGTTCTGGAAACCAGTCTACACAACCCAAATTCTAAGGAAAGTGCTTAGTTATGCAGCTCCTGCGTGACGGACTTTTTTAATTTTGTAATGAGTAACTGATAAATTATTAATTTGCTTCCAGAGTTATGTTTACACATGGTACCTACTACACTACGTAATAAATACAAAATCCTCATATTATCGTATTTTGATCTAACGCAGGAACCGGATACAGTCCCTCTAGCGCTCCTTGCGGCGCCTTTGTGAACCTATGTCTGGCTGGCTTTTCTATTGAAGTATATTACAAAGTAAACCCCCCTTTCCGATCGACAGATTCAGCTCATTTTTACAACACTTCTTTCTCATGAGTTACCCACGACGTATACCGCGTTTCGTTACAATACAGCAGAAATTACGACCAGTATGAGTATATTAGTAATTTGGGTCCGGAGTAAACCCCCCCTCCTAATGAACCGATTTAGTTTATTTTCACAACACATATTTACCTGTAGATTACCACTATGAATCCCGAGTTTCGTCGAAATACACCTAAAATCACGGCTGGTAGTGGCGAATTGGTATTGTCGGTCCGGAGTAAACCCCCCCCTCCGTATGAACCGATTTAGTTTATTTTTATATCTCACTTTTCTCTCTATATTATCAGTACGAATAACAAGTTTCGTTGAAATATAACAAATATTACGGCTGAAATGGTCAAATTAGTGTTTTAGGTTCGGGGGAAACCCCCCCCTTCCGGTGGACCGATTTTCGTGGTTAACGAACTCGTTCAATCGTATGCTAATTGAATGCTATATACCAAGTTTCGTGACGAAAAAACAAAAACTCTGGCCGCTATCGTGTTAACAGACATATATATATATATATAAATTTTAACGGGGGTCATTTTCGGTGTCTACTAGGTAGGATCGATAAAGATTGGAAGAAATTTTTCAAAAATTCCGTCATGAGTCCAACCTCAATATTTTTTTTTACTTTTTAATTTGGTTCAAAATTTCTTGTAATAAAGATAAAGAAAATGGTTTTAAATTTTGAAATATATTGACGGAGGACCAGTGGTATTGTGTGTAAAGGCACATTTATAAACTTTTCTGCCGCTCTTGGATTTAATTTTTTATTAGTTCTGGAAACATTTAAGCCCATAAAAAAATGACAGTTATATTTCTCCTTATATTCATACAAACACTTACACGTTAATTTACATACACATATAGGCGCGCAAGTACATTCCATACCCGGGTGTTTACTATACTACAGTTCTTGCCAAATACTGATTTGGAAGAAGAGGTTTTTTTTTTTTTTTTTTTTTTTTTTTGCAACACCAATGAATGGAGCAGCAGCTGTTCCTTTCGAGGCGGTTAAAAAAACACATAATAAAGATGTCGGAGTTAATTTATTACACCAGCCCTGAAGATGATAGCTTACAAACTACAGGAAGTACATGTGCGCCTACTAAACATCAAATAGCACATAAATAGAAGGAGAAAAAAACCCTCCGGTTTCAGTCGGCAGTACGTTCCGTTTTTTCCCGTGTCGGCGATAACTTTTACGACAACTTCACTATTTCCGTCCTTCCTATATATAAACGGGCGGTCTCTATGCACCCGTGAAATTACCGCCACTTACGACAGCACTTAGAACACGAAGCCACATGGCGCACCTCGTTCCGTCGGGGACTAGAGCCATAAAACATAACAGCCTTAAATCCTGGACATTAAGCATGCACAGAGTGTGGGACTAGACTCGTTTGTAGTTACCGCCGTGGAGAATTTAATGGGAACTAGCTTCGGGATCCTTATGACTTTTAGCAGACATTTATACAAACACCATTCAGAATGCCTATGGTTCTTTTATAGAGCTGTCTCTGAAAATATCAAGAATTAAAGCTAGGGAAGAATCTCATAACGGCAGAACTCTGAAGATCCATATTACATGACCCATATATTTATATACCTATATATAGTAATAATTAATAATTAATTAATCCCCCTAAAAAATAAATAAACTGTTAATAACTGTTAATTATTAATTTCCTCCTTACTGTAACCCTGCAGGAGGGAGTTTATATATCACGTGCATTTGTTATTAACATATTTTGTTTCTTTACTTTTAATTAATTTAATGTAATAATAAAAAAAGGCGCTAATGGCCCAGATATCGATGCGCCGTAAAAAAAAAAAAAATAATAAACAACAAATTGAAATTATGCTGTTAAGTGTATAGGATTTACAACTTACAAGAATGATTTGCAGTTTTCAATTGCGAGAGAACACTTCATAATGTTTTTTTTATTTTGAAAAACATGTGTTTTCTTTTTGGGGGTTATCTGATAACCGCTACAGGATTCCCCTCCCAGATGACGGAGTCAGAGAAGCTGACTGTGAAACTCGTTTCACTGTTCTCCCGGAACGGGTCCTGTAGGGCTCTTGAGTTGGCGGTGGCGGTTGAGACTGCGTTTCTGGGAGAACTGGTGGTGTGTCCTGAGTCTGTTCGGATGGAAGAAACGCAGGCTTAAGCCGGTCTGTCGATATGGTGGCTTGGCGGCCTGGGAGTTGCACTTCGAAGTACTTGTCGTGTCGTTGGAGAACTCTGTGTGATCCGGAGTATGGTGGTGTCAGCGGACGTCGGGCACAGTCTTCCCTGATGAACACATGCGTGCAGTTCTGCAACTCCTGGTGTACATAGGTCTTCTTAGTGCTCTCCTTATACTCGGCTGGTCGAAGGGTGCGAAGATGTTCCTTCAGCTCCTGCAGGAGTACGTGTGGATCTTCCGCGGTCGTGTGTTGCTCCAAGAATTCGCCTGGCAATCTTATGGGACAACCGTAGACTGCTTCAGCTATGCTCGATGAAGTATCATCTCGCAGGCTGGCTCTGAGTCCGAGGAGTACGGTTGGCAATATGCGGGTCCAGTTGTTGCTGTCAAGGTGTGCTGTAATGGCGGCTTTGAGTGTCCGGTGCCATCGTTCTATGCATCCGTTAGCTTGGGGATGATAAGCAGTTGTGCGACCTTTCTCGATTCCCAGAAGCGAAGTCAGCTGATGAAAAAGCTGGGATTCATATTGCCGGCCTTGGTCGGTGGTTATTCTTGAGGGAACGCCGAATCGGCAGATCCAACCAGTGTAGAATGCGCTTGAGACGGTTTCGGCTGTGATGTCACGTAATGGTGTTGCTTCTGTCCATCTGGTTTGACGGTCTATCATCGTGAGACAGTAACGGTGGCCATCGGAGGGTGGTAGTGGGCCAATTAAATCTAAGTGGACATGCTGAAAGCGAGTGGCAGCTGGGAATGTTCCAGGAGGTGCATGGGTATGCCGGTGTATCTTACTCTTCTGGCAAGCGATACAGCACTTAGCCCAATCAGCTACTTCCTTATTCATGTTTGGCCAGAAATATCGCTCTGCTACCATTTTCCGTGTTGTCCGGACACCAGGATGACTTAAGGTGTGCACCTTGACGAAAGCACTGTGCCTGAAGTTCTTCGGGAGATATGGCCTTGCCTTGCCTGTTGACATCTCACAGAGAAGGGTCTTGTCGGTGCCAGGAATTTCGATGGCTCTAAAGGTTAGGTTAGTTTGTTCCTGGAGTCGGCTGATCTCATGGTCTTCTTGTTGGGCTAAAGAAAGGGCGACAAAATCGTCTGGAGTTTGGATTTCAGCAATCCTTGATAGGGAATCGGCAACAATGTTTTCCCTGCCTGGACTATAGATGATCGTAGTGGTGAATTGGCTAATGTAAGTTAGCCAACGGATGCGGAGAGGTGAAGTGGATTCAGGCTTTTGAGTGAAAGCATGAGCTAATGGGCGATGATCTGTGATGACTGAGAAAACTCGGCCTTCCAGTTGAGGTTGAAGATGTTTGATGGCCTTGTATATAGCCAGAAGCTCCCTGTCGTAGACAGAGTAATTCTTCTGCGCTTTATTGAGTGCTAACGAGAAAAAGCTTAGAGGATGCCATTTGTTATCCTGTTTTTGTTGTAAGACAGCGCCTAGACCGACGTCAGATGCGTCGCATGCGAGTGAGATCTCTGCGTCTGGTTTCGGATGGACGAGCTCAGTTGCTTCAGCAAGGTTCTTCTTGGTGTCTTCGAAAGCCTTGAGCGTTTCTTCGTTCCAATCGATTGGAGTTTTGTCATTTTTCTTGACCTGATGGAGAAGTCCGTTGAGAGGTTGTTGGATTGATGCTGCGTGGCGAAGACAAGGTCGGTAGAAATTCACCATGCCCATAAAGCGCCGAAGTTCTCGAACGTCCTTGGGAAGTGGGAATTCTAGGACAGCCTTAACTTTGTCTTCCAGAGGTGTGACGCCAGATGGTGTTAGATGGAATCCAAGGATCAGGGGTCACCAATGTTAAGTGTATAGGATTTACAACTTACAAGAATGATTTGCAGTTTTCAATTGCGAGAGAACACTTCATAATGTTTTTTTTATTTTGAAAAACATGTGTTTTCTTTTTGGGGGTTATCTGATAACCGCTACAATGCAAATTACCTTAATGCCTTATTATCGCACATTAGCAGGGTTCGTTCTGCTGATGGCCAGGCTCCTTTTTGTTTTATTGCTGTTGTATTTGGTTTTGTCAGTTCTCTTGACTTGTCAAAGGTAAAATGTACTAATATACGTAGGATTTTTGAAGAAACATTAATTTTTTCAAAAATATTGATCGATTCTTCATCTTCTATTAAAAACCCATCGAAAATCTGTAATAAAATCGTTATAATTCAAGGAATAATAAAAAGTCTATATACTTTTAATAGCAAATATTATTAGGAAGCTTCAGTTTAAATTTTAAGTTGATGGGACGCTAGCGTATCACCCGATTGGAAAAACATGGTTTTGATAAAAATTACTTTAAAGTTTTTTTGTTTTTTTTTTGTTTTTTTTTAACTCTTCTTCATAATTTTTTTGTAATTACAATTAAAAAAAAATCGTTTTTAATTCTGTAAAGTATTGAATCCCCCTCCGTCATTCCACCACATAAACGCTCTTGGATATTATTTTTGATAATTTAAGGAAGCATATAAGCCCGTATAAAAAAAAAGAAAATAAAAATTTTAAAAAAAGTTCCAAGGTTTATTCCCCCTTAAGGCACTTAGGATGATCAACTGACTGACGTTCTTAAATATTTCATGTCGATATTTTTACGGCGCATCACTACCATGGCCGGGCTATTTACAGGTGTCCGCCCTTTATAAGTATTTATATCATAGTAGGAAATTAGTCCAACGAGCCCATCAATGAAAAACTACATTGTGCGAGAAACGGGATTCCAAACCCGTATTCTAAACGTGTGAATCGGGCTTGCTAGACCCTAGACGAAGGCTAGAACCTATAATATCAGTAAGTGAATTATCCGGTAGCAGCTGTCGCTAACTGTTACTCCGGCTGACTGAAAGGGGCGAACAATGACTTCATTCATGATAGAATAGTTGAACCATTGATTACTTGGTGTTGTTACAATATCAAAACTAGATATAGCTTCCGGATCAGCTGTTTATTTAGGATCTTCTTCTTAAGGAGCCGCTTCGAGATAATCCACTCTTATGTCCAGTTTTCACGGAGCAATAATAAGAAAGCGTTCTTGCTTTTGATTCCGCTTTCGTGGCTGTTGCCTCAAAAAATCCCAAGTGTGGTTGAAGCGTGAAATAGCTCGATCGAACACGTATCACGCTTCAGTATAGAATTATAAATCATGGAGGAGCTTTTAAAGAAAGTTTTTTGGCCAATAAGTTACGGTAATTTCAAGTAAATAAACAACAAAACGTAAGAAACAGCGCTTACCATCCTTTGTAAAAATGCGTACAAGATAATTAATACTAAAGAAACGATATTTTAAGCTCAGTGATATTTATTTCTATCCTCGACATTTAGAGCGGTCAGGAGACTATTAATACCTGGTAAATGTTTTTTACAATTTTGTATGGGCTTAAATGCTTCCTTAACTAATAAAAAATTAGTTAAGCGAACAGAGTACAAGACGAAGTTGTACTTACAAGACTGAGAATCGGTCATACACGCCTCACTCACTCACACCTATTTACGAAACAAGACAAGCCAAGGTTACGTTATAGTGCAACATTTCAAAAGGATCGGTGTGGAGACCGCGCTCCTTCACATTTACAAAAAAAAAAAAAATAATAAACAACAAATTGAAATTATGCAAATTACCTTAATGCCTTATTATCGCACATTTGCAGAGTGTGCTCTGTTGATAGCCAAAGTAGCTATTGAGGTTGGACTCATGACGGAATTTTTGAAAAAAAGTTTCAAATCTTTATCGATCTTACCTAGTAGACACCGAAAATGACCCCCGTTAAAATTTATATCTATCTATCTATCTATATATATATATATATATATATATATATATATATATATATATATATATATATATATATGTCTGGAAACACGATAGCGGCCAGAGTTTTTTCGTCACGAAACTTGCTATATAGAATTCAATTAGCAAACGATTGAACGAGTTCGTTAGCCACCAAAGTCCGTCCACCGGAAGGGGGGGGGTTTACCCCGAACCCAAAACACTAATTTGTCCATGTCTGGCGGAAGGAGCGCTTTCTACCACTAGAGTGACTGTATCCTGTTCCTGCGTTAGATCAAAATACGATAATATGAGGTTTTTTGTATTTATTACGTAGTGTAATAGGTACCATGTGTAAACATAACTCTGGATGCAAATTAAAAATTGATCAGTTACTCATTACAAAATTAAAAGAGAACTATTCATGTTTTTATTTTATTTATGTAGGATATTTTAAGCAAATTGTTCTGGAAAGCAGTCTACACTACCCAAATTCTGAACGACCAATGTTAATTATGTATGTAAATTTGAAAGTTTTTCCTTATTATTTTTATTATTAATTTTCTTTGAGCAGATCGCCCTTGTTGCGAAGCTCTTCAAGCAAATTAAATTAATAAAAAAAGAGCGTTTGTTTTGCGGAAATGTATTTAAATGTGCCTTTACGCTCCCTACCACTGGTCTTCTTTCAAAACATTTCAAAATTTAAAACCATTTTTTTTTATCACTATTACAAGAAATTATTAAACAAATTAAAAAGGAAAAAAAAATCAACATTTCAATACATTTAACTTTAAAGTCGTTTTTCACAAAATTTAATTTTTACCCGATCAATTTTAACTGCAGCTTCTTAATGATATTTTCTAGTAAATCATGTAAAGCATTTTTTTTTTACATTGAATTTTTAAGGATGCTACACACCTTCAGTTTGGCCTGAACAGTCCTCCTGAAAGCCGGTCGCCTGAACGTATATATACTTCGGCCGCCTGAACAGTTTTAGCTGACAGACCGGCCGGAATATATACACGTTCAGGCGACCGGCTTTCAGGCGGACTTTTCAGGTCTAACTGACGGGCCTGCCTGACCGTGTGTAGCCTGATTAACGACTTTATGGCCGATTTTTGAAGAATTGTTCACCATTTTCGAAAAAATTAATATTTCTTAAAACTCCACGTACGTTACTAGATTTTAACTTCTTCTTTCAAAATAATTTTAGTATTTTGTTCTAGCTTAAAAATTGTCATCTGCAGACTTTTGCCCTTAAAAAAACAGAGCTCCGCCATTTTGTTCTCGAAGATTTCAACCTTTTTTTTTTTTTTTTTTTTTTTTTTTGTATACTTTAACATCCCATATAAAACATATGACATAAGTATAAGAATATGACCTTCTCACAAGGCAGTATTAGTTCATTATTACATTTAAGGATTGAGAACGCACTTCTTTTGCCCAAAATTTATCATTAATTTGGCATTTATTAATTCTAGACCTTCCACTTTTTTAAGCGATATTTAAGCTGTCCGGAGCAGGAGAGCGACTCAAGACGACAAACCACAAAACAAATTTGAGCACCATCTCTTTAAACAAATTATGCAGGAGTGGCTTCCAGAAAAAAAAAGAGCCGACACCAGCTCATAAATCACACGGTGAGCTCCGTGATCCATCTCCGTTTTTTGCCGGGCAGACGACGGACCCCTTGGGCAGTTTGTCGAGACGACCCGCAAGTCAAATCCAGGAAGGGGCTTAGGTCCCCCCTATTTAGAATTGCTAATCCACACCGATAGACAGCGCTCCGGTCGGACTTCATACAATTACCTAGCTGAATAGATCAAAATCGTGCATCTGGATGGGTTCACACATAAAATTAAACTTCCCAGCTTTAATACTCCTGAGGTTTATGTAAATTTTCCCTATTCACAGGCTTACTAACACTACTTTTTCACATACTCTCTAATTTCCTTTAATGCGGCCATCTTTAATAACCACAACCTTCTAGTCGATGAATATTGATCATGTGTGGGCTAGTAAAAGCTCTTTATGCGCCTCGGGCCACACATTAACCTTATCAAAATTCTATTTGACAAGTATTATCTGATAAAGATTAGTCCTACTATCATTACCATTGATTAACAAGAAATTAGTCAATGGAAGCCATTAATAATCATGAATGATATCAGGAACACCAATCAGATATCTTATGATAATCTTGTAAGATCTCTTGTCAGCTACTTGAATTACAATCTATTCTATATCCGACTAATAAAAACATAACTACTTCTGAACAGTAATTGGATAAGAAATCCTACCCGAGCACCAGTTAGGCTTCCGTTCCCAACCATCTACAATAAAAGGGATCTTAGAATTGTAGACCGCATATCTTCATCCCTTGAGCAAAAAGAATATTGCACATCAGCGTTCTTGGACGTTGCTCAAGCATTCGATAAGGTATGGCACGAGGGCCTTGTCTACAAGTTCAAAACCCTTCTTTCCAGCACCCTATACCTAATTCTAGAATCCCACTTATCCAATAGGCATTTCCGGGTCCGTCAAAGATTAGAGTACTCAGAATATTACCCTGTGGAAGCAGGAGTTCCCCAGGGCAGTGTTCTGGGCCCTGTGCTCTACACCCTGTTTACAGCCGATCTTCCAACAAGTCCCGACAGTCTTCTAGCAGCCTATGGAGATGATACAGCTGTCCTTGCATCCCATTCAAATCCTAACACTTCGTCAGGGAAGGTACAGTCAAAGATTGGTACTTTTTTTCAGTTTCAGAACTCTGTTGACCAGCAGAGTTCTGAATCTTATCGAACATAAGACTCATCCAAACATTCCAATCCAAAGTCCCATTAATCATATTCAATGCTCCATTCTGCGTTTCCAGTCTCAATCTCCATAAAGACCTCAATATCCCACTCGTGAAAGATGTTATACTATCCAAATCCCAACGTTTCTACGCAAAACTTTAAATTTAAACTCTTAATAATAAGCAAAGACAATTATTTCCAAAATCCACCCTTATCACTTAGGGGTACGAAAAATAGTTTACATCCTATTCTCAGACCTACTGAATATACACAAAACATTTCATAAAAATTGGTTAAGCCGTTTCGGATGGGTTCGGTCTCAAACACTGTGACGCGACAATATTATATATATATATATATATATATATATATATATATATATATATGGGGGGGGGGGGTTATCAAATCACAATAGATCCAATACTGTCACATTGAGGAAGGGCATTAAGGACAGCCCGAGTTCCTTTGTATTGTATTGTATACTTAAATATATATACATATATACACAGGGGGCGAGGTTAGCTCAGTGTTAGAGCACTGGACTTATACGCTGGAGGACCTCAATTCAAAGCCTGAGCAAGCACTAAAGATTTTTATTTTCTAGTGCCTTCGATCGTGGGTAGGATTCGGCCCCCCTGACCGTCCATAGGCCATACCAGCCTTTAATAAATTTATAAATGGGTACCTCGGTGCTAATGAACCTAGCGGTCGAAGCAGCAAAGGGAAAAATCAGGCTGCCGGAGCGTAGTACTGACCACACTGTCTCCCTAGTGTGCCGTATGGTCATGAATCAGATACCTCAATAGTATCTCCCCTCAGGGCCCTCTTGGCCTGTTACAGCATATATATATATATTATAATATTGTGTATTCCTTTGCCGATTCACACGAATACTGCACTCTATATATCTAAAACAAATAAAAGTCCGTCACGCAGGAGCTGCATAACTAAGCACTTTCCTCAGAATTTGGGTAGTGTAGACTGCTTTCCAGAACAATTTGCTTAAAATATCCTACATAAATAAAATAAAAACATGAATAGTTCTCTTTTAAATTTGTAATGAGTAACTGATCAATTATTAATTTGCTTCCAGAGTTATGTTTACACATGGTACCTACTACACTACGTAATAAATACAAAAAACCTCATATTATCGTATTTTGATCTAACGCAGGAACAGGATGCAGTCCCTCTAGATACAAAGCGCTCCTTGCGGCGGCTTTGTGAACCTACGTCTGGAGGGCTTTTCTATTGAAATATATTACAAAATAAACCCCCGCTTTCCGATTGACCGATTCAGCTCATTTTTACAACACTTCTTTCTCGTGAGTTACCCACGACGTATACCGCGTTTCGTTTCAATACATCAGAAATTACGACCGGTATGAGTATATTAGGAATTTGGGTCCGGAGTAAACCCCCCCTTCTAATGAACCGATTTAGTTTATTTTTACAACACATATTTAACTGTAGATTACCACTACGAATACCGAGTTTCGTCGAAATATACCAAAAATCACGGCTGGTAGTGCCGAATTGGTATTGTAGGTCCGGAGTAAACCCCCCCCCCTCCTAATGAACCGATTTAGTTCATTTATATATTTCACTTTTCTCTCTATATTACCACTACGAATACCAAGTTTCGTTGAAATATAACAAATATTACGGCTGACATGGTCAAATTAGTGTTTTGGGTTCGGGGTAAACCCCCCCTTTCGGTGGACCGACTTTGGTGGTTAACGAACTCGTTCAATCGTTTGCTAATGGAAGGTTATATACCAAGTTTCGTGACGAAAAAACAAAAACTCTGGCCGTTATCGTGTTAACAGACACACACATATATATATATATATATATATATATATATATATATATATATATATATATATATATATATATATATAAATTTTAAAGGGGGTCATTTTCGGTGTCTACTAGGTAGGATCGATAAAGATTTGAAGAAATTTTTCAAGAATTCCGTCATGAGTCCAACCTCAATAGCTACTTTCCTTCGGAGGAAAGTGCTAAAAAGAGTATAATCTTTGAGTACTGTAACATATGTCGTGAAAAAAGAGACTTTTTACAACCTTTACCAATGAGCACACACTGAAGACAGTCTATGACTGTACTATTTGGTTAAGCCAATCAAAGCCTGTATATCTAGTAGTGGAATATGCAAGGCGTAACCATTCGGCCCTGCATAATTTGCATGTAAATGCATAAGGCATGATTATCATAGCGTACCAACGGTGCATACCAATAGTCTCGCATCCAACAGCTCCCAATATGCCCATATAACATACATAACTCATTCAATAATTAACAATTATACATTCGTTCAAAAATTAATCTATACAATACTTTTGTCAAACCGAATGGTTCAAAGAATCAGTTACCCCTACAGTATCAGCAACATTGGACTTTCGTGGTTTGGTACGGGATTTATGTGTATATATATATATATATATACATTTACATATTTGTCTATTTGACAACAAACAGACACGGTTACCTTGTATCTTTTTTTTTACAATTTTTCTTTTTTATGCGCTGCAATTCTTCCTAAGCTAATCAAAAGTTATATCCAAGAGTGTTTATGTGTGCAACAAATTTCTTAATGGGCAAAAAATACCATTTTTCCAGTGAAGTCCCGATGCCGAGTGAACGCAATGGAGATTTGAGATAATTCTTACCGAACTGACCGAACTTAGATTGGTCCGGTTTTTAATTGTTAAGTTTTTTTTTTTTTTTGCTCCTCCTTCAATAGATTTAAAAATTAAAACTTATTTTCAATTGTTGACCTTTATTACAAGATATTACGAAAAAAATGAACACTTCAGAACATTAAACATTAAAGTCGTTTTTTCAAAACTATGTTCTTCAAATCGGACAACTACTCTGGCCATTTTTTTTTTCGATCAACTTGAAATTTGACTGCAGCATTCTAATGACATTCCTAGAAAAGTGCTTAGGATATTTTTGATGCATTAAATTATAACGATTTTATGACTGGTTTACGACGGATATTTTAATAAAAAAATGAATAATTGTTCGCCATTTTCGAAAAAAATTAATATTTAAAAAAAAAGGCAGATACTGTAAAGGTATCTGATTCTTCACCATACGGCACACTAGTGAGTGTGGTCATCTGCTCCGGCCGCCTGATTTGTACCATTGCAGGTACCCATTAATTAATTAATTCATTAATTAAGGGCTGGGTGAGCCTAGGGACGATATTGGACCCCAAGTCCAACCCTCGAACAACGACACTAGAAAATAAAAATCTAAAGTGTGAGCTCGGGTTTTGAACCTGGGTCCTCCAGTTCATTAGCCGAGTATATATATATATATATATATATATATATATATATATATATATATATATATATATACTTTTATTGGAAGAAATACAAGTATTAATATTCGCTTACATATATATATATATATATATATATATATATATATATATATATATATATATACATATATATATATATATATATATATATATATATATACATATATATATATATATATATATATATATATATATATATGTATATATATATATATATGTATATATATATATAGATATAGGGGAAGGTGTTGTACCTTTGACCACTTTGCAAAATTGAATTTTTTTCAGCTTGAATATTAAAGCTAAATTCATTTTTTTTATTTCATTGTAATTAGTATTCTATTGCTTATCATATTTAATTTTTTCAAGGTTCTAGCTTTACATTTAATATTTTTTATTAATTTTTTAAAAAATAATCGTACAGTGGTCACACATGTAGTTGTACCTTTGACCACGGGGTGTTGTACCTCTGACCACGTAAAAACAATATAGCAGTTCAGAAAAAAAATTGTATTCAGTAATATTGTAATTAATTGTAAGTTTAATAAATACAAGGATGTAAGCATAATAAAAAAAACTATTATTGATATTATTAGTAATATGCTGAAAAATCCAGTCCAATCGATAAATGTTTTAACTGTCTAGCAGATCCACTAGCAATATTGGGGTTTGGAAGTTTAGCCACAATGTCTTCAACATCAATATCATACAAATTTTCATCTTCTCTCGTAAAATCGTCATTTAAAGTTTGTTTTTTCAAATATTGTATCTTAAACATTGGAAATTTAATACCAAGCTCTGCGGCTCAATATGTAATAGTAATATTAATTATTTTATTAAAATTTATAGCAGAAGAACATAAAAGTTGAATTATAATAACTAGTCGTGGTCAGAGGTACAACACCCTGGTATTGCAAATTAAAAAGCATGCTAAAAATTGTTTAGCTAATAGCTACTTTGTCAAATAATTTCCATCTAAAAATACATAATACAAAAAATATTATGAGGAAAAACGTCATCAATAAATAACTTACATTTTTATGATTGAAATGGATAAGTATTTTTTGCAAGAATCCTCTTTGACTTGAATAATCCAAAGTAGGTTACACAAGTCCTCTAGTGAAGGAGCTAAACACTAATTATACCAAAATTTATTAAATGTTGCTCCATGCCACGACAGCCTCGGTGGTCAAAGGTACAATATGGTCAGAGGTACAACACCTTCCCCTATATATATATATATATATATATATATATATATATATACACACACACACACACACACACACACACACACACACACACACACACACACACACACACACACACACACACACACACACACACACACACACACACACACACACACACACACACACACACACACACACACACACACACACACACATACACGAATCTAAAAGTGATCATAATTTATAATTAATTCACCAGAGATTGTGTATATTGTTTAGTGAAACAATGAGGGAATCTATATCTGTAAGGATGGTAGATAGGAATTCCTACAAGGAGGCTGATAGGAATCAATCAGAGGGTTGGTAGGATTGCAAGGAGCATTCATAGCATAGCAAGAACTAGGATAGGCCAAGGGGAATTCCAGGCTCGGACTGGGGTCTGCTTCTCGGCCAACATTCCTAATACACTGTAATTATATATATATATATATATATATATATATATATATATATATATATATATATATATATATATATATATATACTATATGACTCTCCCCGTATCAAGATCTACCTGTGTACCAAGTTACGTCAAAAAAAACCGCAGCCGGCAGGGACTAACACCACAGCACTTCATATAACATCCGACAGAGGCCACCACCATATCCTGCGAGTAGATAGCTCAAAGAAAGGCCAGCGCTCCTAAGTTAGACAGTGACTGTTGATAAAAAAATTGAAATAAACAGCATTACATGATTATATAATGATGTAAAGTCATCAATCTCATTATCAAGAACATCAACAAATAAATGTAAGACATTATTCAAAATGGCCGTCAGAATCTGAATGGTTCAGTGTAGCCAATTTTTCTTGAACAGAAATTTTGACCTTTTAACTAAATTTTGAAATTTGACTATTTTTACATAGCCTAGGAGATTTCCCGTATCAAGACCTACCTGAGTGCCAAGTTTGGTCAAAATCTGTGAAACGGTGTAGATTTGTATAAGGAACAAACAGACAAACATACATACGGACAAACAGACAGACACGTGATTTATATATATATATATATATATATATATATATATATATATATATATATATATATATATATATATATATATATATGTATAGAGAGAGTGAGAGAGAGAGAGAGAGAGAGAGAGATATCTGTTTATGTGGGTAATTTTTGGTTTTTGGAGATTGGTGGCTCGAATCAATGTAGTTTTGACAATTTGTTCAAATTTGTTTTCTTTTCTTTAACCTGAAAAGTTATATTTTTGTGAGATGTAATAAAATTAAGATGAACAATCAAGGAATAACTTAAATACTAAGCATCTTACAATAATAGTTTATATGAATAACAAGCGGTTACCCAGTGTGCCACGCTACACCTACTTTCTGCCTATGACTCTCCCCGTATCAAGATCTACCTGTATACCCAGTTACGTCAAAATCGGTCAAACGGTGAGAATTTGTTTATATCTGTCTAGTACTGTCTCGTGAAACAGCCAACAGTGGCCAGCACCACAGCAATTCATATTACAGCAGACAGAGGCCAGCACCAGAACCTGTGAGTAGATAGCTCTTATCAAAGAAAGGCCAGCGCTCCTTAGTTAGACAGTGACTGTTGATATAAAATAGAAATAAACTGCATTACATGATTATATCATGATCAAAACAATGAGTAAAGTCATCAATGAGTTCGAGTTATTCTAATTATCAAGAACATCAACAAATAAATTTGAGACATTATTCAAAATGGCCGTCAGCATTTGAATGGTTCAGTGTAGCCAATCGAACAAAACTTTTGACCTTTTGACCAAATTTTGAAATTTGACCTAGCCTAGGAGATTTCCCGTATCAAGACCTACCTGTGTGCCAAGTTTGGTCACAATCGGTCAAACGGTGTTGATTTGTATAAGGAACAAACAGACATACGGACAAACCGACAAACAGACAGACACGTGATTTTTATATATATAGAATTATTGTATGTTTTCGATTCAGCGATCTTTGCGTTATGAGTGTTCAACACTACTAACCGAGCTACCGGGGCACTTAATTGTATGTTTTACTGTTTATATTGCTCTCAGAATTTCTCCTTTTTATAACTGATGTATATATATATATATATATATATATATATATATATATATATATATATATATATATATATGAGTCAACCATTTCCAAAAGGAGCTATGGCCAAGAAAGTTAATTGTTGGGGAAACGAAAAAAAAACTCTTTTAGGATGCAATGTAATACAGTGACAGTCAAACTTTATAAATGGACGAGGGTGGCTTTGGAATTTTATTGTGTTCCTATAGTGTTTACAACATTGGACAAGAAGCCCTTTGTTCCTGTTTAAACATACCAAGCAACGGTCGGCAATGTTATAATTCACCTAAAGGACATAGTGCGTTTCGTTTCCTTTCATTATTTTCAAAAGTGTTTTTAATAATACAATAGTGCCAACGACCATAGCCAGGTTGAATACACCGGTTCCCGTAGATCACCGAACTTTAGCAACGTCGGGCGTGGTCAGTACCTGAGTGGGTGACCGACCGCGTGCTGTTGGCATTATAAAAGCTAGGCAACCTGTAGATAGCCCGGTGCTAATAGCCAAATAGTTGATGCGCCGTTAAAAAAATAATAGTACTTTTTAAGCTTTAATATGTTATTCACTGCCAAGAGCGGGAAAACCTTAATCCAGTGGTTCCGAAATCTCATTTTCAAAATTTCGTGGGAATAGGTCCTTTTGGAAAAGGCTGATATATATATATATATATATATATATATATATATATATATATATATATATATATATATATATATAACTAAATCTTTCAACAGATTACGCTGATAATGTGACGCGAACAAATTTTACCCAATTTCGAACAATATAATGTGTTATAAGCATTTTTAGTAAAAGGATTTATTTTTTTTGTTCCTCTTTTTTTTTTACTTTTTTAATTCTGAGTCTGACAGACACGAAGGAAATTTCAATGAAGTATGTTGGCCGCAGTGTCACTGCTGCCAACATAGTCCACACAGACGCTTTGTACACTCGCAAGGTGAAAGTAATATTTCAATGAAGTAATTCTATCGTTTCTCTTTGATACAGTTACTCTAGGTTATATGGTCGACTCTTGGTTATAATAGGGCAATTATGAATGGACACTCACCATCATTCTAATTTGCCATTAAATTGCGAAATCTGAACGAAAAGAGCTGATAATTAACTTCTAAAACTGCTCAGCTGATAACGGAAGTGCAGGAGAGAGAGAGAGAGAGAGAGAGAGAGAGAGAGAGAGAGAGAGAGAGAGAGAGAGAGAGGGAATGAAAACATCAGCTGCAGATAACAGAGAATGCGAAAGGACTATAGGATGTGACAACAGCTAGGATTCTGCTTCAATACTATCAGCTTGGACCATTTCCCTGTTGGTCAATAGGGGACAGTTGTAACCGATTTGTAAAGAGTCTAATATATTAATTGCTGAAGGCAGGAGATAGTGGAAGCTTTTCGCGGGAACACGGTGCTAGTGGGACGTTTTGGACAAAAGCAAACGCTAGCGTGAGGTTGGCGGAAACTAGTAGCTAATGGGAGGTTTTTGCGTAAAATAGGTACTATTGGGAGGGTTCGGCGAGAACTAGGTCCTACTGGGAGGTTTTAGGCTAAAGCAGGCTCTAGTGTGAGGATTTTGCCGAAACTAGGTTCTAGTGGGAGGGTTTTGCGAAAACTAGATGCTAGTGAGAGGTTTTGGTGGGAACAAGTTGCAGTGGGAGGTTTTTGCGTAAACTATTTGCTAGTGGGAGGCTTTTGCAATAACTAGGTGGATGTGTGAGGTTTTGGCGGGGACTAGGTGCTAGTGAGAGGTTTCTGCGTAAACTAGGTGCTAGTTAGGAGGTTTTGGCGGGAACTAGGTGCTAGTGGGAGGTTTTTGCGGGTACTAGGTGCTAGTGGGAGGTTTCTGCGTAAACTAGGTGCTAGTAGGAGGTTTTATCAGGAACTAGGTGATAGTGGGAGGTTTTGGCGGGAACTAGGTGCTGCCACTGGTATCACGGGCTAGTGTCAGCTCTGGCGAGAATATTCTAACACAAATAATCCCCGTACGACTAGCGCATTATACGAATAACTGCTCTCTGATTGGTCGAAAAGTGTCCGTAGGAGCTGCGTACGATTAGCACATTCCTTCATAACGTTTCCACAACAATAAATACAATAACGTTTGTTATAGTATGTTAATGTCCTAGGCAGCCGAAGCACAGAAATTACAAACGAACACCAATAAAAAACGGCAAAACTCAGGTCCAAGTGGCGAGTCTCATATATATATATATATATATATATATATATATATATATATATATATATATATATATATATATATATTATTTGTTCTTGCAGATGACCTAAAATATCTAAATTCCTTTTGATCTTAGGAGGCATGGGGTCGTTAAAACAGTCCTGTCTTCATACTACTTGCGAAAAAAATTCAGGAATCATGTCGGGCCTATTAAATAAAATAGTATGAAGACAGGAAGACTGCTTTAACGACCCCATGCCTACTAAGATCAAAAAGAATTATATATATATATATATATATATATATATATATATATATATATATATATATAAAATAACTGTAATGTCTCTTGTTCAAAAGCAATATTTCTGAATCCACCTTCCTATTGGTTTTGATAAGATCAATAAGCCCGCTTTAGATCATCCATCTACTTCTTGTATACAATAAGTGTTTAATAAATGCCGAATAGTGAGCATGTATAATTACTGTATACTGTACTATAGATTACAGCTCATAATTCCTGTAGGGGCCTAACTTGATTCGAGCAGTCCGCATACCAAAGCAATTAGACTAGCTTTTCTCTCTCACCTCCTTGAAGCAGCGGCCTAGTTCGGAAGGACGGGCTATTAACCGAGTTCCAACCTTCATTAAGAATCTCTGCAGGATTAGCGTGTTTTAGCTAAATCTCAAGGCTCAGTCTCACCTATACAGGTTCATTTCACTTCATACATCTCTTAGGCTCCAATCTACATTTTGCAAGATTTGATTACCTCGGCGTATTTATGTACAAAAAAAAGTCCGACTCGCAGGAACTGCCTCATCTTAGCGCGGTTCCGTTCTTATCCCTAGTCTAATTTCGAAAGATTAAAATAGAAGCAGTTATTATTTTGTTGAGAGGAGATCGTTGACCGTTGATGATGCAAGGTAGGGATTGTCCGGGTTAGGTCACTGCTACTTAATAATACATACCCCATATGTGTATGTATGTGGGCATATATATGTACATATGTGTGCGTGTATATGTTTATGTGTATATGCATATATATAAATATATATATATTATATTTGTATGTATATATATATATATATATATATATATATATATATATATATATATATATTTACATAGATATGTGCATATATTAGTGTTAAATATGTCCTACTTGTATTTACAGCCCTGATGAAGGCTTGAAGTTCAAGCCGAAACGTCGGCACAATAAAACCATTTTTACGATAAAATGTAGTTTTATTAAGTAGCAGTGACCGAACTCTGACAGTTATATTTTGGTTCCACCAGTCTTGAAAGGTAGGATTTACAATCTTACCTGGAAGGGTCGGCAACACTAGAAACCGTCCCGCTAGTTACAAGGTCTTGGAATCTTGGAAATCTATATTTCTAACAATAAATTGTTTTTGTTATTTTACTTAACCTGTTTTATTTTCGAATACATTATCCAACTATAAGCAATTAAAAAATAACAAGGAATAAAATACAGACAAAAAGAACACTTCGAATAAGCGAAATCAATTACTTTAAAGCTTTAAGATCTTATTTCTCCGATTGACATCGCCTAATCAAAACTTTCATTAGAACCTTTTATGTAGAGCATTTAATAAGCTTTCTAATGGTATTCTTCCGTTTACCAAAATTCTCAACAGTTTTCGAGATATTAATGAAAGTTCCCAAAATTTATATTATTTCTAGCAACAGAAAATTGGCCTCATTTTTCATATCCTGTTTTACACACAAAATTTTCGCAACATAAGAAATTACAAAAATAAAAATCAATAAAAAACGAAGGGAAAGAGACAAAAATTACAACAAGAACGACAAAAACCCGTTCATAAGAACAAAACAGACGTATTTGAAGTTTTAAGCACTTATTTCTCCGATTGACATAACCTAATCAAAAATAGTTTTAGAATCTTTTTTGTAGAGAATTTAGTAAGCTTTCAAATAGTTTCTATCCACTTACCACGATTTCCCAACCGTGTTCGAGATATTAATGAAAGTATACGAACTTCCCAAAACTTTTCATGTCTGTTCATAAAATATTTTATTCTAACCCTTCCTTAACTCCAAACGTAACAAAACTTTCAACATATTAGTTTTAATGAAAGTAGAACATGCAGATAAAGTTTCAACTGAATCCCGTAATTCTAAGTACCCAAACCAAAAACGGTATTCAAAAACTATTTTTCCAATTTTCTCGAAAACGGTTAAAGCGATCGCCTTCAAAATGCTTTCATTCGTTTTCCTAGCCCAGGAATCATATAAAACGAGTACTTACAAGCTTATGAACTCAAAAACGTAAGCGTTACGATTTTTTTTGCGCGAATTTCGCCCCAAACGCCATTTTCCAGTAGGCGGATTTTGCTGGTTAACGAACTTGACCTTTCAAATTGGACGAAGGATTTTTGTACCAAATTTCATCAAAATAGGACCATTCGTCTTCTATCTAGAGAGCGAACAGACAAATATATATATATATATATATATATATATATATATATATATATATATATATATATATATAAATAAATATATACATATATATATATATATATATATATATATATATACAAATTTGAACCACCGTTATTTTCGGTCTCTAGGGGTTCTGAAACGCGAAATTTTCTAGTCGGCACTTCCGGATTGTTTCATTGTATCAACCCTATAAGCGGGGTTCCTCCCTATGGGGGAGGGAGGAACCGCGCTAAAAATAATATTTATGGTATTACTTATGTCTATTACAAGCAGCCTGCTAAATTATTAGATCGCACTACTATTCCTAAAGTGACACAACTCAAAACAAAACGCAAGTGAAAATGTGTCACTCTTGGAAATCATTGGCATCAACAGGGACTAGGTACATACAGTTTTGATGGTTTACAAAGATATATTACCTTGTCTCTCATTGTCATAACTATGATGGTGATTAGTTGCGTCACTTTGGAAATACTAGTGCGAGTTGTTCATTTTGTTCAATTTTAGCAAACTAATGATGTGGGAAAGTAGTAGCCTGTGAAATACTGAAATAACTTTCAATAGTGTAATAAAAATGAAGAAACAATCTTTCAAATTGAATGAACGGTTTTCATCGAATGAGATAGGATTGGCAATATTTTTTTGGATACCCTCTATAATGATAAATGCAATAATCCTATGTTCGCACGCCATACGGATCATTTAACTCTATTTTGAAAAGTGTGCAAAAAGCAAAATGGCATAATGCTATAAAATTATTTTATATCGCCTGCTTAATAGTTTCATGAAAACCATTCTTCAGATGCACCACAATATATTGCTATAATAACATCTGTTGCAGTTAGATTCAACCGTTTTATTATTATTAGATTGGCATTCGCAAAGACAATCAATAAGTCACACGGTCATACAAACTATGTATGTTTGTGGCTTAGATTTGGGCACGGCGTGTTTCCACTCGGACAATCATAGGTGACATGCTCTCGCGTCAGTAAGCTATCCAGTTTGTTCGTATATATATATATATATATATAGGGGAAGGTGTTGTACCTTTGACCACTTTCCACAATTGAATTTTTTTTAGCTTGTATATTATTTATTATTAATTTTTTTTTATTTCATTGTAATTAGTATTCTATTGTTTAGCATATTTTTTTTTCAAGGTTCTAACTTTACATTTAATATTTTTTATTATTTTCTTTAAAAAAAATCGTGAAGTGGTCAAACGTACAACAAATTGTTGCTGGTTATCGACTAAACTCCCGACATTTATCAGACAGATCGACGTCACTTTCTCCTGAAGAAATTTCGGTGTCAGTATCAGAATCTGAACAGTCATTAGAATCATTTTCTTTCTATTTACCACTTTTTAGGAAGGGGTTTATTTGTATGTGGTGTCTTACGTTTAGGGTGGTGCTTTCGGGTTTTTTTTTTTTTTTTTTTTGTTTTTCACCTGCAATAATTAGCTTTTCAGGAATATCTGTCAGGATATGATGTTTCCCTTTAGGCCGGCCCCTATTTGACATTTTCCTTGCCTCCGCTTTTCGAGGAGGTCTTACAATTTCAAGCGGAACGATAAGGGGCGATAGGTTCGAACTGCTACACTGAGGATTAATAAAGTCAGTTTGAACTTATTTAATTTATTATTTTTTAAATTCTTTGAACAATTGAAGAAACCAATATTAGTTTTTTTAAAAAAAAAAATTGTAGCAGAAGAACATAAAAGTTGAATTATGTAAAACTTATTCAGGTGAGTTGTACCTTTGACCTAGTCAAAGGTAGTGTAAATTAACACCCTGGTAGTGTAAGTTAAAATCCATGCAAAAAAATTTAGGGTTAATATATATCAATTTCAGAAGCTACACCATGTTTCTATTGTAATAGCTACTTTGTCAAATGATTTCCATCTAAAAAGACTTAATACAAAAAATATTATGAGGCAAAACGTCATCAATAAATAACTTACATTTTTATGATAGAAATGGATAAGTATTTTTTGCAAGAATCCTCTTTGACTTGAATAATCCACAGTAGGTTACACAAGCCTTCTAGTGAAGGAGCTAAACACTAATTACACCAAAATTTATAAAATGTTGCTACAGGACGCCATAGCCTCGGTGGTCAAAGGTACAAGACGGTCAGAGGTACAACACCTTCCCCTATATATATATATATATATATATATATATATATAAATTGTTAAAATTAGTGATTGTGATATAATTTTACATAAATTAGTTATTGTTGTTAGATTCAAACATTTTATCGGTAAACCAATAAATAACACAGATATAATGTGAATGTAGTGGTTAATATCTCATGCATGTCAGAAAAAATAAAAGTTAATGAATAAATAAGTATCAAGATAATAAATAAACATAATACGTGTATATTAAAGGGTTTAAGGATAATAAAGCAATAACCGTTATTTTGAATTGATACTATCCCCAGATGATAAGATATAAGAACCAGCGGAGAAACAGCCATTCATAGAATCACAATGATATTTCACATTCTTCCCGCCATTTCTGCTTAATGATGTAGAAACATATACAGGCACGCGATACTATAAAACCAATTACTACATCATGCGCAGAATATCCTAAGCAATTTACGTCTGCGCAATTAATCCTCAATCGCTACAAATGCGCAGACCGTGCGCACGATTAGGCATGGAGTATTCATGGACATGCAATTGTCATAGAATACTTGCAGTTTTGATATATTTCCGTATTTGTTTAGATAATGATTACATGGAAAAGCTCTTACAAAAATGTTGTGTTATGTATAAGTGGAGCTTAAAATTTAAATAAATAAACATCACTATATATTAAATAAATTTGGAATATTTCTAAACTATTTAATTAGTTATATATCGTCAAAGGTTTTGGGTTACAAAAAACTTACTGCACCAAATAAAAACCAAAATTTAATATTAGGTAATCCGTTTTTGGAGTGTTTTCACTAATTAAGATTATTTAACACTTATTACATTGTAGTAATGAAGTTTTATAATATATTTAATAAATGTATGTAAATGTTCCACAAAAAATCTTATCTTATTTTTAGTTAAATTTTCTTATTTTTCACTGTATTATTATTCAAATCTGTCACTTATGTTAATAGAAAATATGTCTATTAGAATGTGTCTTTGTCTATTTATGTTTAGGACTAATAGGACTAATAACATTATATAAGGCCTATTCCTTGCAATGGGGAAACTTTGTATGCAATAAATTATATTGTCAAACGGATGAATTTTATTAAAATATGATGAATTCCAAAAGTTATGTATTTACTGTTTGTAGACATTTCTACTTTTATAATAGTTCATTGTAAATTCTTATTATATATAAGGAAGGACGGAATACAATTACAAAAATTCAATGTTTAATCTGATAAATGGCTCTGAAAACAAACCCTTTTTTTAAAAAAATGAAAGGTCAAAAATTATAACATAGTAACTTCGTTCTGTGAAGAATGAATAATTATTTCTGATGAATATAAATAATATAATATAATTTATATTTTTTTTTTCAGGTAAGTTGAATTCCTATAAATAAAGCAGTTGTTGAGATTCCCCTGTAATTAGTAAGTAAACGTTATTTTCGTTTCTTGTTTTATTATCTGTATTTTTTATATAATTTCCTTGTCGTTTTTTCTTTTGGGAGGTTCCAAAGACTGTGTTACCATTGTATACATTTTTAATCATACAATCATTTTTTTTTTTTTTTTTCAAATTTTCATTGATATTTAACTACTAAATAACTAAAAATGCTCTTCGTTTATTATTCGCCTATCGAGGGGGAATCAAAAAACTAAGTCAAAAAGTCCTTTGGCGATTTTCTCGTTTTCGCTTCGCTTTCGAGAAAAACGCAGACAAATCCAGATTTATTGCTTAAACGAAGCATTGTACGAAAAACACCGCAATACAAAAATTGTAGCTTATTAAGTTATACTTAAGATGAAACCAAGTTCAGCGTCTTAGCATGAATATTGTACGAGATAATCGTGTATGAATAACCCATCGGATGGACATTTTGTTCCATAGAGAGTTAGAAATTTTTTGATCCGACGAATCATCTGCGCGTGGAAAGCAAAAACTGCAAAACATAATCTCGGTTCATTTACTTGAGCTTCAACTTTTATATTGAGGTCTTTTTTTCGTACAATTTCTCGTTTAAGCGTTAAATGCGGATTTTTTTTTTTTTTTTTTTTTTTTTGCGTTTTTCTCGAAAAGGAAGTAAATGTGCTAACGTCCATTTATAAATAACACAGTTTTAGGACGAGTTATCTACGGGTTGCCACTCTTATCTAGCCAGGATAGGGCTGATGCATTTTGAGCCCGCAATATGTTTGACTCTCTATAAAAAGATATGTTCCCTCTCAGTTTAATATTGGTTTCTTAGTGGAATCGAACCCACTGCTCTCCGCCAGAAGATTATTAGAAGTAGACATAGGGGCTACTGACCCGGTAGCAGCTAATGCTGGCTTGTGCCGCAGCAGTGTCTCTGTGTGTGTGTTGAGTGTATTTGTAGAAGCAGGGAATGCAAGGCGGTGTGTAGCCAGAGAGTCTGGTGTAAACAGAAACACATGTAGACAGAACACGAGCAAACAAACACATCCCATCTCCCCGTACCAAAACCTCTTGCCAGAATATCTCCAGGCTATTTAAAGTGGGTAAAGATACCACTTCCTTGTAACGGCTTCCTCGTAGGCTTGTAAGAAGCTACCACTATCACACACTTAGGGTTAATAACACAGAACTACAGCAATCACAGGGAGGAAGAGACAACACTAAACTAGAATATAATCACAGAAATTAGTGCTAAAGGTATGTGCTGGAATTTTAAGAGGAACTGGTCTTAAATTAGCCAAGTGGAAATGTAACAATACGTCCAATACTATATCCATATTTTCTTAAATATACCTTTTTTTTATAAAACTATGAATGAATAAAATTTGGAGATCCGAAGTAGAGGAGAAACCCTAGAGAACACTGAGGAATGCACCTACCTAGGGATTGTCATCAGTAGGAATGGAAAGATTAATGGGGAGGTTTCCAACCGGATCAGGAAAGCCAATAATGTCTGCTACCAACTATGCAACATAATCGCTGGAAAGAGGGAAGTGGACAAAAACGCGAAGCTGCACATTTTCAAGGCCGTATACCAACTCTATTCTTTGGAAGCGAAAGCTGGGTCCCACAGGACAAGCACTGGAGCCGAGTAACAGCCGCCGAAATATCTGAGGAGAGTGGCTAGCCGAAGCAGAAGAGATATGGTCAGAAATCAGCGAACATGAGAGGACCAGGGAGTTTCAGCCGTAAAAGAAGCGGTTGAAAAGTGGCAGCTGAAATGGTTTGGCCACCTTTGTCGAATGGAGGAAGATCGGGGCCCCAGGAAATCTTTCGAAGCTAGGCTAACTGGAAGACGCCCACGGTGCAGACCCGGGCTAACATGGACAGACCATATCTCCAGGCTAGGGCAGCAAAGAGGACCCAGGCTGAATGCCATGAAGGCGCTGGCCAGGGACCACAAGGAGGAAGAAGAAGAAGAAGATAAAACTATGCAAAAAAAAAAAAAATAAATAAATAACGTTAGGAGGGGAATTCACCTAAAGGAAAAAGAGTTAAATATCACATTCATTAATATTTCCAATGAAATCATTTATGTAACAAAATTTAAACCTAAAACGTAAAATGAAATAAAAATAAATAATAAAATAAAGGCGAAGTGTTTTTTTATTTAATTTTTTTGTGCCATATTTGGACAATTACGTATACGTACTCTGGATAGACGTAATAATTAATTAATGTGGCGACTGTAATCGACAAGATTTTAAGTACTCAGCGGAGGTCTTGTTGAGATTTAAAGATGAACACGTGAAAACTTCATATGTCATTAAGTATGTCATAAAAAAAAAAAAAAAAAAAAAAAAAAAAAAAAAAAAAAAAAAAAAAAAAAAAAAAACAGTCCTATATTGGTCAGACATATGGGTGATGATTTTCGATCTTCTGATATGGCATGTCGTGGCATACAATGAAATATAATCACACTATTGCCATGGCATATGATCAGATTAATGCCATGTCATAAAATCCCACTAATGCCATGTCATAAAATCACACTAATGCCCTGGCATAAAATCACACTAATGTCATGGCATGGTAGTACCATGCCCCGACCGACAGATTTATACCTTTGAAGATGCCCATTAAAAGCTGGGTGGGCCTAGACGCGGCCAAGAGCCGAGATTCCGTCGACCGAACGACTAAGCTATAGTACGAAATGTTGCCGTGTGCACCTGAATTTTGAATACAGGTCCTCTAGAGGTAAGCTGGCTACTGTACCTCTGGGTTTTTTTTGCCTTCTTTATCCTTCCTGAACACCCATGGTGGAGCTGGAAAATTTTCCATTTCGACTATAGATAAATACTTTCAACCACTTGCACGAGTGACTGGAACCCGTTACTCCATAACCAGTAATAAAACTAAGATAAATATAGAAACTTGAGGGAATATTATACTTCCAAAATAACTTTTAAATCAAGAACCTTGAGCTCATGTGTCCTTTTTTGAGTGAATATGGATTGTGCAAGTTATTGATGTTGTAGTGTTTTTGGCGAAAGCGTAAAGGAAAGTAGTATTTCCAGCATTGTTTTTAATGAAGAAGATATCTTTTCTAGATTGGAAGTGGTATATGAACCATTCTTGCTTAATCTGCTTGACGGTTACTGTTTGTCCCAAACCTTGTTACATCAACCCTCGGCGATGACAGGCGTGTAAGCCCTCACAGACCATCCACTCACCCCGCAACAGGCTTAAGGTGGAGACGTCTGTCTAATCGAAACGTCATATCATATTCCAGGGGCTTTTGACAAGTCCATTATTGGCGATGACTCAGTAAGGTCGGACGGCAACCCTTCGATTTGAGCATAAACAGATCAGATAGTCCGGAAACGCTCAAGGGGAAACCTTCTCTCCATGCTCGGCTCTTATACGGTCAGATAAATCCATGTGATAACACACACTTGTTAACTGCACACTCCACCCTTAGGGCAGTTTTTATGGGATCGGCTTGTGTGCTTTTCATTATTCACGCTTCGTTCGGCCCTTAAGGGTTCGTATCAAAACACCCCAGAGGTTCCGGTGTATAATTTACCCCTACGCCGGGTTTTTCCCTACGGACCTCCGCTTCTCTAGATAACATGTTAATTATTCTTCTAGGAGAAATGTTGCTTTTTTTTTAGCGTGAATTACGAGGATGACTAAGGAATTGATTAATGGAATTGATTAATGGACGTAAAGATACAGCGCTTACACAACGATAAATTAAAGAGCATTATAGTGATTATCATTATACATAAATAAACAAGCCATTTTACAAAAATAACCTAGAAATAACCCAAATTTTTCTATTTATTTATCCTTTCCATCGCGCGTGAAATGCATTTTAATCTCCAATCAGTAAAAACAACTTCGGTTTCATTAACTATTGTTCTGGCTCCATTTTTAAATCATGAATAGTCCGTCTACATAGTGTAGAAATGTTTAATAAAATTGTCATATATTTTTAATGTTCTGTTATTAAACATTTCATTTAATTGTGAAAACGTTGTGAGATAGTGGAACAAGTTCTTCAGACCTCAGAGGAAACTTAGAGAAACGTCCAACTTGAACAAATTCAGGCTATCTCTTCCACTAGGTTAATCTCTTGGTCGATACTCAGAATAGGGAACAAAACCCAGGAAGTGTTCGACACTTTCGTGTCCGGGTGACAAACAAATTCAGGAGAGGAGAGGAGTAAAAACAAGGAACGGTGGAGAGGGGGAAATAAAGTGGAAGGGGTGGGCAGGAGAAGCAAACAAGGATATGGAAATCTAGCTCTAGCCGATTTCCATAGCCCGTAGAGGGGGAAGGTGGAGGGTCAGCTCAGGGCTTACATCATCGGGAGATATATTGGTTAGTCATCTCTCTCTGTTTCCGTCAATTTATATCTATACTTGTCAGTATTTATTTAGTTAATAATAGTTAAGGAACAAAATAAATACAAAATTTAATATTTTAACATAAAATTACACAAAATCCTGGTATAAGGACCAAGATGGCTTCAATATCTCAAGTTGTAGTACTTATAACTTATTATAAGTATTGGAATCAAGTCGTGGACACTGAGGAGTATCTTGCTGAATAAACTGGAAGTTATTGAAATGTTTATTTATCGTCGAATGTTGAGAATACCTTGGACTGATCCTGTTACCAATGAGGAGGTTTTACGACGTATGAACGTAACCTCATCAACACTGTAATGAAGAGGAAAACTGTCTACCTTGGCAATATAATGAGAGTTATACCTTTCTGAGACTCATGATAGAAGGCAAAATTGATGGTAGAAAAGGTCCGGAGCGGAGACAATGGTCATGGCTTAAAGAAAGCCAGATACTGGACGTGATTGGACATTGTAAGGAGCGCGCAGGACAGAAACGAATTTGCCAGAATATTTACCGATCTCGATTGAATAGAGCTGCCACCTTAAGAAGAGATCCCTTGTTGTGCCATGTACGTCAGCGCTAATGAACTAGAAGTCGGTGCGCTGTTAAAAGAAACGAAAAACAAATATGTACAAAAAAATAATTTTAGAGCAAATAAAAGGAGGAAAATTAAATTCGAAGAAATATTCATGGTCTAAGAAAAAAGTTAAATAATGATGTGGAGGCCAAGTGGCCATGAGTGTTAAGGCGTGAGCACTTATCACTCCGTTCCAAGGGTCGTGGGTTCGATTCCCACTAGGGGTGGTGGCTTTTATTTAGAAAAAAAAAGAAAAGGCGTCAGCCCTATCCTGGCTAGAAAAGGGTGGTAACCTATAGAATACCTGCCAAAATTCTTTGTTAATAATGGTTCTGATAGCACACAATTGTGAGACATTTAACAAACAATTTACTTGCTGACGCCAGTCTAGTTGAGGATGTAGGGATCGGAGGACAGATCCTGGCTCCAGTAGGAAGATGGGGGATGAGTCACAGCGTAGTGGATCGCCTGAGAATCACTTTCGGTCCTTAGAATGGCCTATGACGGCTGAAGACGCCTGGAATTCTACCATGGGCTCTACTTGGCAACCGAGGACGTCCTTCCAAATTGAGATGTGTCTGGGAACTGACTTCCTTGGCAGTCTCTAGGACTGGCCTTATGCAGTTTAAGGCACTTGATTGGCTAGCACTATCCAATAGGATCTTGTATTGGCGTATATAGATGAAAAATAGTCCCTCTTTCAAAATAATTCCCCGGAAAAAAATATTGCTGTTCAGTCTGTGAATGGCTAAGAAGACACAGATTCTTAACCGTACGGTACACTAGAAAAATAGTGTGGTCAGTACTTTTTCTTTTTTTTTTTTTTTTTTTTTTTTAGGGTGCATCGACATAAATCTTGGCCATTAGCGCCGACGTCCAAGGTGCAGCCAGGAATTTTCTCAGCGAGCCCTGAGATGAGAAAATTTCTGGCGCCGGTGGGGATCGAACCCACCATCTCCCGCTTATCAATCTAGCGCGCTAGCCACTAGACCATGGGAGACCCCTGTGGTCAGTACTGCGCTCCGAATTATTGCTGTTACCTTTCCGATATTGCAAGTCCCTCCCTTTAAAACAAGACATGGCATTTCTTGGCAAGAAATTTTGCAAGTCGTTTTGCTTTACAAACATAATTACTGATACTGTTGATAGTCTTCCAACTGCCACAAAATGCTACCAAATGTATTGCCGTATTCACCCTTGAGATGGGAAAAGTGAAAAATATTTCTACCCCACCCTCATTTACGAAAATATTACTAAAGTCAAGGCGTCATGTGTGAAACTTTGTCAGGATAAGGACATACTTTTACTTATTTACTAGTGTTGGTATCATCAGTATTTAATGTTTAAATAGTTATGGCACTTTAGCACCCATGTTATGCATAAAATCCATGGTGGAGAAGGAATTGATCGCACCGAGCCGGCAGATGCAAAAAAAAAAAAAACTCAATAAAATCCGCATCTCCAGAAATCCAGAGACACATTCAACCGGGCCAACACTATATTCAATATGCTGTCAATATTTTGAATTATTTGAGCCGAACACCCGAAATTTATCATTTCTTTCTTTTCAGTTCTCTTTATGATATAATCAGGGAATAGGACGCTCCTTTTTTTTAATTGCGTCCTTTGATAAATCCTGACAACACAGAGGAAATGTATTTAATCAAAAAGATCTTATTATCCTGCCAGAAATAAAATACAAAATTAAAGAGAAAAACCTAGAAAAAGGGAAGCCGAGACTGAATGGAGTTACAAAAGAATTAATTAGGAAAAACACAGAGTAATCCGCTTTAATATTTCATCTTAAGAAAAACCTTTTTCCGAGAGGAAGTCTGTAATACACTCTCTGGGTATTTACCGTTCTCAGTATCTCTAAATCAACATTATACTTATTTATTTCAGGAGGAGTTTTTAAAGGTAAATTTTATATAGCGTAAAATATAAACCAACTTAATATAATTTAACTCGTGGATTCCCAAGGTCCAAGTCTTGACAAACATTACAACCATGCTCCCGATGGCATCTACAAGAATTGTGGATCATATGACATTGGCGTATATAAGGGGGGCTGAGGTGGTTGAAGCCTCCCCCCCCCCCCGAAATCGGTAAAAATGTGTTATAAAAATCTTAAAAATAAATAAGATAATTGAGAGGAGATCGTTGACCGTTGGTGGTGCGAAGGTTGGAATTGTCAGGGTTCGGAAGTTATTTCTTAATAAAACTACATTTAACATGGGAAAATGGGTTTTATTGTTTGCCGAAATTCAAGCCTTCATCAGGACTGTAAAACAAGTAGGACAGAGTTAATAATAATTAATCGAGGAGGAATAAATAATTAACCTTAGCGAAAAGAGCTGTAAATGAAGGAATCCCTTATCACAATGTTCAAAAGAATGATATCATTAAATACCTGAAGGAAATAGTCTGGCAAAACTGGCAATCTACATGGCAGATAATAGAGGACAATAAATTAAGAGAAATAAAATCTACCGTTAAAGCTTGGAAAACCCCACCCAGCATCAATAGAAAACATGAAGTTGCCGTAAGTCGATTGCGGATTGGGCATACAAGATTAACGCATTCATTCCTTTTTTCTAAAGAACCACCCCCAATCTGTGAATCATGCAACGTTCAAGTAACAGTGAAACATTTACTTACAGAATGCCGAATATATCAATCAATTAGAGAAGAGCTAATGTTATCAGACGTCATGGATGAAATCCTTGGAGATGATGCTGATAACGTTAGAAAGCTATTAAACTTTATAGACAAAACGGAACTAATTAATAAAATCTAAAGCATTCAATTGAACAGATAGCGAATGGTGAGTGTGTTTAATGTTTGTGAGTAAGGCTGAATGGAACTGGGTTTGTGTATGTGCGTAGGTGTGTCCATGTCTGTATGTGTACATTTTGAGTATGTTTGTATCTATATTTGCCAATGAAAATGACATTGCAAGTAATCTCAGTAAGCAAAATAAACCAGAATCAATAATAAATAATTAAATAAAATTCAAAAGCTGATCTAACCATTTAATAAATTCAAAAGTAATAAGAAAATATTTCACCACAAAATATAATAAAACATTCACTCGATGGCGTTAATGACCTTAAGGTTGACATGCCTTAAAAAAAAAGAAAAAAAAAAAAAAAAAAAAAAAAAAGGGTGGGAGGGGAGGAGTTTTTGACAACCCATTAAGTTGAGGGTTGTAGCTGAGGTTCAAAGGATAGAAGGCGGCATCATAAAACTGTAGTGATAATGGAAGTCATACCTGGTATGAAAGGTTTTGTTACAGACGGTATAGAGTTTTAGGAACAAGTTTTTAATAAATGAAAAATGTTGGAGTAGGTAGGAAAGATGACTTCTCTATCAATTTTGTCATTCTGGGTTCTTTTCTAAGTGGAATCATACCTTCCTACCTTCATAAATAATATAAGATCACTTAGTTTAGGAAAAATAATTTTGTAAACGGTGTAATAGCGTTTTAATTGTCGAACTTTTTCGAGTTCTACATTGTTTGTATTCCATACGCCCAAATTCTTACATCCCCCCCCCTCCGAAATTGTTTTCTATATATGTCCATGTCATATCAAGGCTGTTAAAAACATCATTGGTATGCGGTTCTGATCTGCAGAATACATTTCTTCCATTGTTTTTAATTTTATTTAGTAACTTTCACTGCCAAAAATAACCAAACGACCGCCAAAAGCGAGATTTTACGGTCGCTGTAGTTTAATGTAGGTCCTTTTTTCTAGTTGACAGATTTTGCAGAGTAACCAAATCCTCCTCTCTTTTCTTATCTGAAAATTTCTAAGGGAACTCCGTATTTTTTTTTTTTTTTTAATTTACGGCGAATCAACACTTTGCCTACAACGCCGGGCTGGTCACCCATACGCCAAACCCGACGTTGCTTTTCTTAACGTTGATTGAGGGTAACCAATCCATTTAACGTGGCTATGGCCGTTGGCGGTATTCCGTAGTGAAATCAATTGTAGACTCTTTCATATTAGGGTATTCCACGAAACACTGCATACATACACACACACACACACACATATTAATCATAAAACCATCAATAAAACGCCACAAATTACTGGAATCATAGAAAATCACTTAGAGCCCTAAAAAAGAAATCAAAAACCTTGTTAGATTTTCCTCTGCTTAATGCTGTCATGGGGAGGGACTTTAAAACACAATCACCACACGTGCCCTATCGTTAAGCACCTGACTACGGATTATTGACGACAAAGTTCTCCGGTACGTGTTCACCCCTCGATAAGCCCACGTCCTACGTTGTTACCAACTCCTCTAGTTCGTGGTGTTGGGGTTGTTCCTAACGGCATCCTACGGCTAATAGCTGTGTTATTGCTAACATCGATTCACCAAGAAGTCTAGGATTAGCCCAAAGCTCTCTGCAGACATGTGTGTTGATGAAGCCAGCGTTAAGTACACCGAGTTCCTGCTGTCTATGTGTACGGACTGTGTATATATTGGAGGGTGTACGTCATACACTGCCGGTGTGTATAGGGGCTTATCTATCGAAGCAGAGCCTGTGTTTTGCTTTATCTGCCTCTGTCAGCCCTATGTACTCTGCACAAATCGATCGCCGTCATGTTGGCTAACAGCTCTACGCCTACAATAGTATTTTTCTATCCTCCACTTGATTAAACTTAGCAAAAATAATTCAGTTTCCTCCGATGAGAAAATATTTCCCAACAAAGTGAAAACCTTCTTATCTTCAGTTTTTCTTTACATACTTCCGTCAGGGATAACTTTTTCCTAGGTTCTTGGTTCCTCAATCATCCCTCCATCGCTTACTAGGCCTTCCAGAATCTCAACATTCTGTATTGAGAGGAGATCCTTGGGATTGCGAAGATCAATTAAGTCAAATTATGGTCGTGGTATCTCTATAAAACTATATTTTTTATCAACTTTATGACACCTCTCTCCACACCCCTGACATTTAGCTACCTTAACCCTTCCAACGGAACATCCGTCCCCCAGACGGGTATAGTTTAAAAAAGTAACCATACGTATGGTTGTATGGTGTTAAGGCTGGCGTGGCTTGGAGTTTGCTCAGTTTACACCTTTCCCTCTACGGAAATCGCGGTCGTTTAGCCAAAATCCGTTTCTCGAGTAGGTAAGAGCGGTTTTTTTCAAAGAGACGCCGTCTGTAAGACGGATGTTCCTACTAGCGTACGTTCCAAGGAGCCGTCGGTGGGCGCGTGTTCCGATTAATGTACTCATTGTGACGCACACTTACGCAGAACTTCAAGCAATGCGTACTAAAATAAATGATTAGGATTCAGTAGCGTACAAAAACACATTTTTTTTTTTTTACTAGTTATAATTTTTTGTAACTTTTTATTAGTCTATTACTATTGTACTTTTTTTTAGTCTAATTCTTCGGTTTTGACTTTTTCTCATGGTGATTTTTTACGAGTTTACATTTTCGTAACTTTTTATTAGTCTACATTTTCAAAATATTTACTACTCTTGTATTGTATTTTTCATTTTGTAACTTTTTTCTCGTTGTAATTTTTTATTGTAAATTTGACTGAAATTAATGTAATAAAAGTAAATAAAAGAAAAAAAAAGAAAGAAAAAAAGTCCGTCACGCAGGAGCTGCATAACTAAGCACTTTCCTCAGAATTTGGGTAGTGTAGACTGCTTTCCAGAACAATTTGCTTAAAATATCCTACATAAATAAAATAAAAACATGAATAGTTCTCTTTTAATTTTGTAATGAGTAACTGATCAATTATTAATTTGCTTCCAGAGTTATGTTTACACATGGTACCTTTTACACTACGTAATAAATACAAAAAACCTCATATTATCGTATTTTGATCTAACGCAGGAACAGGATACAGTCACTCTAGTGGTAGAAAGCGCTCCTTGCGGCGGCTTTGTGAACCTACGTCTGGCTGGCTTTTCTATTGAAATATATTACAAATTAAACCCCCCCTTTCCGATTGACCGATTCAGCTCATTTTTACAACATTTCTTTCTCATGAGTTACCCACGACGTATACCGCGTTTCGTTACAATACAGCAGAAATTACGACCGGTATGAGTATATTAGGAATTTGGGTCCGGAGTAAACCCCCCCTTCTAATGAACCGATTTAGTTTCTTTTTACAACAGATATTTACCTGTAGATTACCACTACGAATACCGAGTTTTGTCGAAATATACCAAAAATCACGGCTGGTAGTGGCGAATTGGTATTGTGGGTCCGGAGTAAACCCCCCCTTCTAATGAACCGATTTAGTTCATTTTTATATCTCATTTTTCTCTCTACATTACCACTACGAATACCAAGTTTCGTTGAAATATAACAAATATTACGGCTGACATAGACAAATTAGTGTTTTGGGTTCGGGGTAAACCCCCCCCCCCCCCTTCCGGTGGACCGACTTTGGTGGTTAACGAACTCGTTCAATCGTTTGCTAATTGAATGCTATATACCAAGTTTCGTGACGAAAAAACAAAAACTCTGGCCGCTATCGTGTTAACAGACACATATATATATATATAAATTTTAACAGGGGTCATTTTCGGTGTCTACTAGGTAGGATCGATAAAGATTTGAAGAAATTTTTCAAAAATTCCGTCATGAGTCCAACCTCAATAGCTACTTTCCTTCGGAGGAAAGTGCTAAAAGACTGCATAGGCGGAAATAATTTGGGTTTCCTATACAAACATTTCATAATTTTAACGAAATTCATTTAGCATTTACTTTTCCTTTAACAAACAAAACTACATACCAATTATTAGATAAATGATAAGTGACTTATAAATAATTATTAGAGTGTTGATAATGTGGAAATCAAGGTACCCGTCTCAGAGACGGATGTTCCTCCTAATAGAAGAAAAAAAGATGTTCCGCTGGAAGGGTTAACTCAATGGGTGGTCAAAACTAATTATTAACTTTAACATAGGTCAGAGGAAGAAAATTTCTTTCCAGCTGTATTGATTACACAGACACACACACAAAAAAAGTGATATTTTCCAAAGACACCATACATATATACCTAATTAGTGTAGAATACTGCTATAATATTGCTTTTCCATTTTGTAAATAGTTCTGACCACTGGACAACTTTTTGTTGACCGTTTTCTCACCGAGTAAAAATCTCACAGTTTTTATAGAAAACTAAAACAACATTTTATGCCACTCATTTTATTCCTAAAAAATTGGTATTACCCAGGAAGTTTCGTGTGTATAGGTAGATTTTAAAAGAATTTTCTTTTTTTGACAAAATGTTCTATAAACTTGGTGCATTTTGGATGGTAAGTGTATTGAAACGAAATTATCTTTATTCTTCACCTGACCGTATTCTTAATCTTCTTATTTTCGTGCTAGGCGGAAGGTCAAATAATAAAAACTTCACCAGACAGTTTCACCAACTTTATTACCTCCCTACATGTTTCACACCTTTTTGGTGCCTCCTCAGGAGAAAAAGTTACAAATATAGAACTTACAGCCTCAACCTGAGGAGGATAACCTCCATAAACCAGTACGGCCACATCTAGACTGATCATGGTCTAAAAGACTCCAACATGGCGAAATATAATATAATAATTAGAGGGTGGGAAGATGGTTTTAATTTTTAAGACTATATTTATTCTGGAAATTAGTTTTAAATGTATGACATATCGATTATCGATCAGCTGATTATATTTCACCATGTTGGATTCTTTCAGACCATGATCAGTCTAGATGTTACTTCCTGGGTGGAAGGTTATCCTCCTCAGTTTGAGGCTGTAAGTTTTATATATGTAACTTTTTCCCCTGAAGAGGAACCAAAAATGTGTGAAACATGTAGGGACGTAATAAAGTTGGTGAAACTCTGTGGTGAAGTTTTTATTATTTTACCTTCCGCCTAGAACGAAAAGAAGTAAATTATCTTTAGTTTTTTTTTGTAGGGAAAAATGCGGTTCTTAGCCGGCCTCTCTGCATAGTTTTATCTAAAAGTTGCTGTCCTATACATTTCATCGCCGCACTTGGTCATATGTGATCACAGCCTGATAAAATGTGATCACAGCCTAATAAAATTTGATCACAGCCTAATAAAATGAATTGATGTGAATATTTTATGAAAAACGAGTTTACCATTATTATTTTCTGTAGGCAGTTGTTGAACAGTTTGTGATAGCAAGCTACTTCACATTAGACATGCGCGCCGAGGCTGAATTTTCCGGCGGCGGCGCGCTGGACTAAAATGGTCGGCGGCGGCGGCGTGGGCTATTTTTTTTAACGCCCAAGGGAGACGTTACAATTTAAATATATATATATATATATATATATATATATATATATATATATATATATATATATATAGGCTTGCCATATTTTTGGTAAGTGAAACTGGGACACATCCGAGAAGGGCATACCGGGGTGGGGGATAAAAATGGTAAAAATTAGAAGCAAAATGGTGAGTTTTAAGCCTTTTTATTAAGCGCAGCGAGTAACAGGAGTGGGGGATCTGGAACACTAAATTGTTGGTCTCCCCACTTTGTTCCTGATGACACAGTTCCTGCGAGTCAGCCTTTTGTTTTTCTCTTCAATTGCGAGGTTCTCAAAATATCTCCCACAAAAGCAGGCTTTATTTTTTGAGTTAAATACCATTTTTATATACCTAAAATTATTTTATTTTCCGCTTTTTTCCAATCAAATAGCACAACACACAAGCGTTTACTCGAAGAGAAGGTAAGCCAAAAATGGCGGCAGGTTACCACGCAGAACACTCGCTGTTTTCCTACCCTAACTCACCTACTACACCCTTTCGTCCAGTATTGCCAACGAAATCGGCGCGCCGACTGACTAGGCTCGGCGGCGGCGCGCCACTCAAAACCCGGCGTGGCGTAGCGGCGCCGGCGCGGCGCGCATGTCTACTTCACATTAACAGTCAGATCCAGCTAATAGCTCGTGTTAAACCGTCAAAATTTATCTGATATAAGCGAAAATTGTAATACAGTGGAATAAGTCGAGAGTTGTTAACAGTATCACATTGTTTGTTCATTTATTCAACTCAGCACTGGAAAACACATTTTGAAATATAAATATATCTATAAATCGAGTAAAATATGACGTTTTAAAATTGACGTGTTGTTTTTCACGGCTTTTTTATCTTCCAAAATAATTATTGTTTCGAATTGCCACAAAAAATACTTTAAAAATATCCCCGAAATCAGAATGATTCAAGTACCCTACAGGTTTTTTTCCCAAAATCGGGCGTCTGGCACCACTGTGTGGTGTTGTTCGGAAGCAATAGTTATTAGATATTAATGTTAACTGTTTTGGCATGGATAAAATACTAAACTCACACACTCACGAAACTTGTCTATAATCACAAAAGGTTTTAGATAGAAATAATGGCACACGAGTGTATTTCTGGATGTTTGAATAAGTTTCCAGACATTGTCCCCATACGTTTTCAAGGCTTTTCTTCTGATTGGAAACCAAATTCGATTTCCCCTTCTTTCTCTCGCCCCCAAGGGAGAACCCCCCCCCCCCCCCCCCCCCACCCCCACCACCACCACCAGAAGCAGGGGTTGGACAGCCCTTCCGAACACAGCAATTACACTGGACTTTATCGACGGGGTGCTTCGGAAGGCGAACAATTCTTACTAAAACTCTTAAAGAATGTTGCCGTTGAGGTTAAAGTCATAAAACCATAAAACAAAAATTATTTGACAGAACTAAATAATAAAGAATATCCCATGAACCAATCAGGAGAGAGAAATGCGAAGAAAAAGTCTTCAACCATTGACAACCCCACCTCACTAATAAACAGAAACTTAAACCAAGATGCCTACCGGACACCTTTATTAGTTTCAAACGTAGTTCCCGCTTCAGGTATGATTATACATGAAATATCTAAAACGCCTAAAGTATTAACAACTGAAATGGCCATCATCTTCAGCTGATAATACTGACTAAAACAAAAGTTAAAAATTTAAATTTCATAAATTAGATCAAATAACGAATCCATCAATTTTAAAATTTGCTCCAATAAACTAACACAAGTTAATACAGAGCCTCAATTTTGACAAGGCTTCGTATTGGCCACTGCCATCTAACCCATTCTTATTTAATGGGTAACAAGCAGAGACCAACCTGTGCAAGTTGTAATGATACTTTGACAATTAAACACATATTGACAGACTGTAGACTGCGTAGTGACTTAGACATTCCTCACGACTTACTGACTGAAGGTAGTCCATACATCCACAAAATACTTAGACATTCCTCAGGACCTTCACGACTTACTGACTCAAGGTAGTCCATACATTTACACAATACTTAGACATTCCTCACGACCTTCACGACATACTGACTCAAGGTAGTCCATACATCGACACAATACTTAGACATTCCTCACGACCTTCACGACTTTACTGACTCAAGCTAGTCCATAAATCGACACAATACTTAGACATTCATCACGACCTTCACGACTTACTGACTGAAGGTAGTTCATACATCGACACAATACTTAGACATTCCTCACGACCTTCACGACTTACTGACTCAAGGTAGTCCGTATATTGACATTTTAAGACACTAAACATTTATAACAACAAAATATAACACATAAAAATAACCCAAATTTACTTTTCTTTTTTCTTTTCTTTAGCTATTAAATGATAAAATCACGTACACGTAGGTGTAAGTTTATTATAAAAAAAAATATTATAATAAAAATAAATAAATAAAATAATAATAATAATAAAATTGTAAATAAAAAATAAAAAAAAAAAAAGGTTTGTAGGACGATAAAAACAGTAGGTTGTTTGTCCTTAAATACTTTCCATTCCATTCCATTATTTAGCTATACATATATATATATATATTACTTATTTATTTATTTGCTCAGACCCGTAACTTAGGCGATGGTCTCTTTTCATAGGTCTATAATATATATATATATATATATATTATATATATATATATATATATATATATATATATACATATTCTCTGAATTCCACTTTTCTTTTTCTTATTTCATTTCTTTTTTCATTTTTTTTTCTTCTATTATTATTATTTTTTTTTATTAATTGTTTTATGTTTTTAGTTAATCAGAGACAATGGAATCATTTTTATTATTTGCTTAAAAAATTCTCTATTTTCATATATTTTAATGCGTCCAATTAGTTTTATATTTTTTTCACTTATTTTTATTTTTGATGTATGAATATACTTGAATGCTTCAATAGGCTTGAATGTATTGTATGCATATGATATTCAGGCATACATTACCTAAAATCAATATGTATGTGGACTATATTAACACACAAGGTACTAAAGTCCCTCAAATTAGTTTATTCTTGTTGTTCATTTTCTTCATGAATGGACAGAAATTTTCCTGATCATGAGCTTACCGCTTAAGTTGGAAAGCTCACAGTTGCAATTATATTTTACTTTTTTACAGAGCTCCACAAAAGCGAGGTGATTTTCTCACTTAATTAGTTAAAAAATGTAATATAAAAAATAAAGGTAATTAAATGTTTAAAATTTGCAGAAACATAAAAAATAAATTTTAATCATATAATGCATTTTAAAACAATAAAAAATAACTATAATACTAACAAACATTAGAGTAAATTATACTGAAAAACTCGTGATAATTTATGTTGAGTAAATATTGCTGGTTTTTCTTAAATATATCCAGTAAGTCGTTGCATGTATTTGTATGTGTTTAAGTGTAGAATATATGTCATGACAATGACAGCCGAGTGAAATGATTCGTAATCATCATCAGTAAAACACCAAATAGAAATTCTCTAATCTGAAATCAGCTGCCCTAGAAATAGTGTAAGTAAAAAAAGATGGCCACACGAACCCAGCGGTAGGCTCGGCTTATCTGTATTTACCCCTCCCCTTCATGTACACAACAATCCTTATCTTAATTGTGCAGCCATGTGGACTTCATGTTTTATTTACATCCCTTTCATTAGATTGGGGGTGCCGCTGGCTTAGTGGAACAGTACTTGACTCGTGTTCTGGTGGAGTTGAGGTCCAAACTCGAGAGAGCGAGGAATGGTTTTAGGCGGCCAGAGCATAGCTCTCGTCGAACTATTCTCCAGTGGGTCGTATGTTCAATAGTCAGATACCTCGACAGTATATGCCCTTCTGTTCACTCTTGGAGGATTGATATTTTTTTAATCGTAACATAGAAATTGTATATATATAATCAAGTTTCGGTCATATGTTGAATAAAATTCCGGAGAACAATTTCGTTTCTTGGTGGCTACTTTCTGAGACTCTAAGAAACAGAACTGTTCTCCCTCTCCTCTATAGCCCTGAAGAAGGCTTGTAATTCAAGCCGAAACTTTGGCAGAAATATAACTCATTTTCGTTATAAAATGTAGTTTCATTCAACACTAGCTGACTACCCGTGCTTCACCACGGCCGATACTAGCTGAATACCCGTGCTTCACCACGGCCGATACTAGCTGACTACCCGTGCTTCACCACGGCCGATACTAGCTGAATACCCGTGCTTCACCACGGCCGATACTAGCTGACTACCCGTGCTTCACCACGGCCGATACTAGCTGACTACCCGTGCTTCACCACGGCCGATACTAGCTGACTACCCGTGCTTCACCACGGCCGATAAGAAGTTTTTATATTCCGTTAAATAGGGTATGATCAAAATTAACCCTACTACATCATTTTGTACAGTTTATTATTGCACGGACATTAGAATTACCCCGGAAACACCATGTGGAGGTAACCGTGCTTGTTCCCGTTGGGGAGTAAAAAAAAATAACAACATTTACTTAAAAAGTTAGGTAAACAGAGACAAATACACGTTGAAACGAATAAAACTAACAACTTTAAAGTTTTAAGCAATTATCTCTTCGATAGCCATCGCCCCACCGAACATTACAACAGAATCGTCTTTGTGGATAATTTAGTAACCCTTCTAATAGCCACTACGATTTCCCAACGTTTTCGAGATATTTTAGAAAATATACTGAGATCCGTAAACATTGTATACCATTAATACAATTTTTTTCTACATACTTCCTACCTCCAAACGATTCCAAAGTATAAGTATCTTAGATTAGATGAATGTCAAATACCTGGTACAAGATTCAAGTGAACCAATCATCGTTTCTAAATACCCAAACAGAAAACTAGTTTGGCAAAGTATTTCTAGCAATTTGTCTCGTAAAAGGTGGCAAAAATCGCTTGAAAATGGTTTCATTCGTTTTCCTACGTTAATGAACCTATACAACAAATACATGCAAGCACATGGACTCGAAAATGTTCCGGTTTATTCACGCACATTTTGCTCCCGAAACCATGTTCCAGTAAGAGAATGAGAAGAAAGATTTTTGTACCAAATGTAATCAAAATCGGACCATTTTTGAGCCGATGAGGACCTTCTTAATAATTCAAGCCCCCCCCTAAAAGTACTTAAACATTTGAATATAAAAAAAAAAAAAAACTTTCTTAGCGAGTGTTTACATTCTAAACGTATTGTCCGAGCAAAATTTCAAATTTTGTGTGAAGTGGTTCGGGATATTATTACCGCGGAAGGACCAGAACGTAAACTCTATGAGGGACAAAATAAGAGTTTATTTCTAGTAATTCAAGCTCTGATATCATAGTTGAAATTAAAAATAATACTATGAAATAGATAATGCACGGTAACAGCTTTTCTGTTATCGTCCTAGCAACGCTTGCTGCCTTGGCCTGCCTGCTCTAACCAACTCAAACTTTAAACCCCCCCTAAAAATAATTAAAAATTCGAATATCAAAAAATCCTTTCTTAGTGAGTGCCTACGTTATATAGGGAGTGTATATGCAACATTTCAAAATTTTCTGTCAAGCGGTTTGGGCTGGGCGATGATAGGTCAGTGAGTGAGTGAGTGAGTGGTATTTGACAAATATATAGTAGATATGACCGAATCACGATCATCCTCGGCCTTCTCAATACCAACGGTCGACTAAAAGATCCAAGTTTTTCTGCTAGCTCTTCGACTGTTACAACAGGATTTTCTTCTACAGTAGCCTGCAGGAGTTGGTCGTGAAGCTCTGTTGCTAGACCTGTACGAGGCTAGTCTTCAAGCTTGCGGTTTCCCGCTCGAAATTGTTCAAACCACCGTTGCGCTTGTCGCTCACTAATGCCATTTTTGCCATTTATTTCTAAAAGTTTACGATAAGTCGAAGCAGCATTTTCTTCTTTACCAAATACCAAATGCACAACATGAAATTTCAGCACAGAATAAATAGGTTTAACCAACCAAAACATGATTTTTGTTTTTATTTCTAAACGTCCATTATTAACTACGAATTTTTGAACAGGTTATCTATAGGTTACCATCCTTTTCTAGCCAGGATAGGGCTGATGCCTTTTCTTTTTTCTAAAGAAAAGCCACCACCCACGCGTTGTGCTCACGCCAACCGGGCCTACAAAACATGATAAATAGAAGTGTATTTAATGCTATAATAAACAAAAAAAATTGAAAAGGAGTGAACATAAACTGACAGAATATTAAAAAGTCCGTCACGCAGGAGCTGCATAACTAAGCACTTTCCTCAGAACTGTTCTAATGTAGACAACATTACTGAATAATTTGCCGTAAATAGCCTATATAAATAAAATAAAAACGTGAATAGTTCTGCTCATTTACATTTCTTATGAGAACTGTTCAATTATTAATTTTGTAAATAATTTGCTTCCAGCGTTATGTTAATAAATGATATTGTACTAATTAATAAACACACAAAAACTTCATTTTCCGTCTTTTCATCTGACGCAGGAACAGGATACAGTCCCCTAGTGGGAGATAGCTCTCCTCGCGGCGGCTTTGTGAACCTACGTCTGGCGGTTCACATTTCTAATGAAACAGAGTTTAAAGTAAACCCACCTTTCCAATTGACCGATTTACTTCATTTTTACAACACTTCTTTCTCATGAGATACCCACGAAGTATACCGCGTTTCGTTACAATACAGCAGAAATTACGACCGGTACGAGTGTATTAGTACTTTAGGTATTTTTCTTTGTTGATTACCACCACGAATACCGAGTTTCGTTGAAATGTAACAATAATTACGGCTGGTAGTGGCAAATAAGTAATGTGGGTCCGCCCCCCCCCCCCTGTAGTGTTGTTAAAAACGAGCCCTGGCTAGAGGCTTCAGGCCTGAACCTTGAACCTAGCCTCTACAGCCCGAGCTCTGAAGGCTCGGTGAAATCTCGGGAGTGGGGCTCCATCCTAACCTTATTAGGTTCGGCAAGGTTCTCCCTCGAGCCTTGAAGGCTCGGCCTTGGAGCCCTTGGAAGGTTATAGCCTTTTACAAGCACGGTTATAGCCTTTCTTGGTTTTTACTATCTTATTTCTATACAATAATTAATCACTTTTTATGTATTATTTTAGATTTATTGTGACACTTATCAATGTAATGGTAAATTTAATTGCCAGTGAATAATTTAAATGTGGCGGAAACAATTTTGGACGAATCTACTAAAGTATATTTCATGAAACAGCTGTTTGCCCGCCATCCGCCATTTTGGAAATGAAAAGTAAAAGGCTTCAAAGCATGCGCCTTCTCCCGAGGCAAGCCTTGAAGGCTCGCGCCTTCTACCAAGCCGAGCCTTCAAGGCTCGCGCCTTCTATCGAGCCCTGTCCAAGCTCTGAGAGCTCGAGCTTTTAGGAGCCGCGCCTTCTAGCCTTAAAGGCGAGCTCTTTTACAACACTACCCCCCTCCTAATGAACCGATTTAGTTTATTTTTACAACGTATTTCTGTCTTTAGATCAACGTAACGAATACCGAGTTTCGTTGAAATATAACGAAAACTACGGCTGGCATGGTCAAATTAGTGTTTTGGGTAAACCCCCCCTCCCGATGGACCGATTTTGGTGGTTAATGAACTCGTTCAATCGTTTGCTAATTAAACCCTTTATACCAAATTTCGTAAAGAAAAAAACAAAAACTCTGGCCGCTATCGTGTTAGGTAGGATCGATAAAGATTTGAAGAAAATTTTCAAAAATTCCGTCATGAGTGCAACCTCAATAGCTACTTCCCTTCGGAGGAAAGTGCTAAAACCGACTTTATTTATTGTATGAACAGATAATAACATAGAAGCATCATACTATTGATTTACCTTCAACCAAATCTATATATGACAGGTAAGCAAAAAGTAAACAATTATGGATAGTTACCAATAATAACCTTTCGTACATTTTTAGGTTAACGGATTTCTCAGAGAGAGATGACACAGCTGAGCAGCTTAAAAGGTCTGTTTTATCAACTTTTCATTCTGAAATTGGGAGCTTATCAGCAATTTCAGCTTTTCCGGCATGCGTGTGCTTGTGTGTGTAATGGGTGCTTCTCCAGTAGTTTACAATAACCGTGTTTTGGAATGCCCTCTGCATATTATAGTTTATTATAATTCATCTAGTTTTAATCTATTAATTGAAGGGGTCGGGACAAAATGGTGGCAAGCAAAAGTTTTAATAAAACTTAACTGTAGCTGCTTTATGTTGGATATTATGAGGGCCTATCGGTTGAAATGGTTAGGGGCAACAAGATTAAGTAGCATAGAGAGCTTGTAGTAATATCTTAGTAGCATCATCATAGACTGATAGTTCCACATAATATCCAACATATAGCAGCCACAGTTAAGTTTTGTAAAAAATTATGCCTGGCACTATTTTGTCCCGAATCCTTCAATTCTAATAATAGTTGCTTTAGGTTTCTCTGCATTAGGTTTATTTTTACTGCCGAATTATTTGATTAAATTTCTGTGTAATCTAAGCAAAAAAGTAAGTATAGTTTTTACTTCATGAATGAATAAGTAAATATATTTCTCTACTAATATGTACATTGTTTTAACAATAATTAATGCATATTTACACAAGAAAAGCTTGGGCAAGGCCCCTTAGCTGGAGTGGCTTTCTGCGTACCCAGATTGAATGAAAAGCATACAAATAGAATAAACCTTTCAATTACAGCGAAAAGAGCTGTAAATGAAGGAATCCCCTATCACAATGTTCCAAAGAATGATATCATTAATTACCTCAAGCAAATAGTCTGGCAAAACTGGCAATCTACATGGCAGATAATAGAGGACAATAAATTAAGAGAAATAAAATCGACAGTTAAAGCTTGGAAGACCCCACCCAGCATCAATAGAAAACATGAAGTTGCCTTAAGTCGATTGCGGATTGGGCATACAAGATTAACGCATTCATTCCTTTTTTCTAAAGAACCGCCCCCAATCTGTGAATCATGCAACGTTCAAGTAACAATAAAACACTTACTTACAGAATGCCGAATATATCAATCAATTAGAGAAGAGCTAATGTTATCAGACGTCATGGATGAAATCCTTGGAGATGATGCTGATAACGTTAGAAAGCTATTAAACTTTATAGACAAAACGGAACTAATTAATAAAATCTAAAGCATTCAATTGAACAGATAGCGAATGGTGAGTGTGTTTAATGTTTGTGAGTAAGGCTGAATGGAACTGGGTTTGTGTATGTGCGTAGGTGTGTCCATGTGTATATGTGTACATTTTGAGTATGTTTGTATCTATATTTGCCAATGAAAATGACATTGCAAGTAATCTCAGTAAGCAAAATATACCAGAATCAATAATAAATAATTAAATAAAATTCAAAAGCTGATCTAACCATTTAATAAATTCAAAAGTAATAAGAAAATATTTCACCACAAAATATAATAAAACATTCACTCGATGGCGTTAATGACCCTAAGGTTGACACGCCGTAAAAAAAAAAAAAAAAAAAAAAAAAAAAAAAAAAAAAAAAAAAAAAAAAAAAAAAAAAAAAAACCTTTCAATCCTCAATTATCAGTGACAAATAAATATTTAAGAAACAAAATAATAAATATATCAAACTCTGAATTATATATATATATATATATATATATACAACAATAGCAATAAATCAAAAACAAAAATACACTAATAATTAAATTTTGGATCAAAAATTGTCTATACTTATAAATGGCGTCGAGATACTTGCAAAGGACGTCCCAGTTTCTCCCATTTAGCTCCTTCCCTAAGTCTTCTTTAGTAAAAGATGTTTTGCCATAATATTTGAGCCTAAACTCCTTTACTTCATGATAATTTTGCATTTTTCTTTTTGTTAGTTTGAAGTATTATTGTTGTCATTTATAAATAATTATAAATATGATTAAGGAAATAAATTATCTTAGTAACTTTGGGAATAACTTGCTTACAATCAAATAAGAAATAACATTTTTTTAAATAGAATCCGAAAACTAAAGGTTTCTTAAGAAAAAGAAGGATGCTTAGGATGTTAGGTCAGTGATTTATGCAATTATTATTACTATTACAATTATTTCTAAAAATTGCTATTTAAGGATTTTTGTATGTAGATCTAGTTTCCGTATGCGTATGTTGCAGTGTATGTGTTTGTCTTGTTCAAATGGTTGAATTAATTGTTATAAAGTTTGGCTCTAATCAGCAAGTAGTTAGTTTATAGTTTTGTTCATTCTGTGAGTATATGCTTTATAGTTAATAGTGAGTTTAAAAAAACAAAAAAACAAATCCCTCAATAAGCCATGAGAGCCCAGAGGGGCTGATACTGTAGAGATATGTGATTCATGACCATGCGGCACACTAGGGAAATAGCGTGATCAGTAGAATGCTCCGGTCGTCTGATTTTCCCCTTTCTGGATACCCATTAATAAGTGAATTAAAGGCTGGGTTTTTCTAAGGACGGTCTACTCCCAATCCAACCCACGAACGAAGACACTAGATGATAAATTCTTCAATAGGGTTTGAACCCAGTTCCTCCAGCATATGAGCCCAGTGCTCTACCACTGAGCTAACCTCGCCCCCAATGGTAAGTTATGCCATGGGCGTACAAAAGGGGAACGCTAAAAGGCTGCCCCCTCCGAAATTTTGTTTTAATCTGTATAAATGTGTCATTAAAACCTTAAAAATAAATTAAATAAGATCACTTAGTTCAGAAATAATTATTTTTTATTTATTTTTTTTGGTGTTGGGGGGGGGTTAGTTGTTAAGTTCTAGATTTTTAGTATTACATACCCGCCAAATGTTCCCAACCCCCTTTCCCCTGAAATTATTTCCTATGCACGCCCATGTTATACTGTTTGCATTTCGGTCTCTCCTGTTTTGTAAAAAGTTTTAAGTCTGTCAGCCGTGAATGTTGTTCGTTTTGCTTAGGGTCTATTGAAATGTTTGTTTTAAATTATAAAACTTTTTTGTAGTTACATATTTCTAGCATTGTCTTAGTCCCTACAATGTACAGACATGCTCAAGTAAACATGGCGAAAGACGGAAGTAAGAAGAAGAAGGAAGCAAACAGAGGTGTTTACATTCCTAAACTCTCCTTGGGCTCCAGTTCAAATAACAACTTAGTTCTGATTAAATTAAAAGAAAGTTAGAACCCGGACTACAATCTAATTCCTTAATCAACCCTCCTTCCTCGGATCCTTCTTGCATTTCTTATTACAATCTATTCTACTCTCGGGATATCATCCAACACTTAGCTGGCTCCAAGCTGTCTGTCTTCAATCCTGATAAGGCTTGTATCAATTGATAAAAAATAAAATATTGTTACTGAAAAACTAAGTTCGGTCATAACTAGAGCCCGGAAGATAGGCATTTATTTTTGGTTAAAATAGGCAGGCATAAAGGCACTTGAAATACTGAAAATATGCAATATTGTAATTAAAATAGGCATTTATTAGGAGTGAAGGCAAAGAGGAATCTCACTCATTATTAATGAAAATATGTATTTTAAATACTCATTCATTTCTTTATTATCAATTTATCACAGAATTAGTGTACTTACTCTTACTTCCCCTTCTTACAAGCAACAACAAGATGCTTTTACAAAGTATCAACTCTCATAGACCTTCTAAGAAAAAATGTTTTTCATTATGGAAAACTTCCTCTTCATTATCTGATCATTTCTAAATCCGGAATACCAGGTAACTACACCATTGTCACAGCAAAAGGGGTGTGAGGAAGGAGACGTATTTCTCTCATCCTCTCTCTTTCCTGCTATTCATTATGCTTGTGCATTCCTTCTTATAAGGAAGGCTCTGTTATTTACAGAGGGTCAATCCACGGGTTGGGAAAATAAGCTTTCGAATTGATATTTGTGACGGCAAAATGTGATTTAATTTGTGAAACCTTTTTTGTTTTCGATGAACTGAAATTCGTTATGTGCTTTTTAAAATGTTTAAATAGCAGAAAAAAATTGCATAAAGAGCACAAAAAGGCAAAAAAAGGCTTTAAATCTTCAAAATGGGTTATACATATAACAATTTTTATGAGCACATTATGTAGACAATATTTTCTTTGTAATAAATAAATATAAATAAATAGGACCCAAATAAAAAATGGCAAAGATACACATAAGCAGATAAATAATATTTTTATCTATAAATTTAAAAAATAGTGTAAAATACGTTAATAAGGATTGTTATTTTTTTGTTTATGAATATCTTTGCAATTTTTTTATATGGGTCCTCTATTAATTATTATTAAGATTATTATTATTATTAAGATAAATAATAAAAATTCAGATTTTCAGAAAAATATAGACATGGAACGTTTTGGCATGCTATTTAGCAGTTTTTTTTCCATCTGAAAAATAAATGTAAACAGAATTAAGTAAAATTTTTAATCTAGAAAATGGGTTAGAAAACATTTTTTTTTTTTTTTTTTTTTTTTTAACTTAATTTAAACCAAGTTCTGTATAAAAGCACTGTTTAATTTGTTCAAATCAAACTAACTTTACATAAAAAGCACACCAAAAAAATATAAAAATGACATATATTTACATCACAATATATTTTTAATATTTCAAGATTTGCCCACTGTTTTAATAATTCTCTTTTGTGATTGTGTATATTTAGTTTTTAGCTGGAAAAGGCTGCCAAAGAGCATGTTGCTATGTTGGAAATATTTTTCTGAATATCTGCCTTTTTATCTTAGCGGAATCCCAACCCTTCCTTGCTTTTGTTATTAACAGGTCTATCAACGCCGGGATATCTATAGATTGCCACCCTTTAAAAATGCTAATGATACGCGGTTTCATTCGGTCACCCATCCAACCGGCGACGCCTGAAGATGCATTTCTTATTATAATGTGTTTCCGAAATACATTAGAAGGTGTTGATCATCGTGGTTCGCTCATGTGATTAAATACAGACTACATTTCGTAGCTAAAATATGTTGTTCTTTTTACCAACGTTTAAGCTTCACATACAAGCCTTCTTCTGAGCTATGGAGGAGAGAGAGAACTGATCCCTACAGAAATGTAGCTTCCTCCATATGGAACAGTTCTCCCCCTACACCATACCCCTGAAGAAGTTTTGCATGTCAAATCGAAAACTTGGCAAAAATACAACTCATTTTAGTTATAAATCCCAACTGTTGACTAAATCTTCTCAATCATCCATAAATACTTTAGTTTGATCCTTCCACCAATAAATGTTGTTTTGCTCTAAACTCATCCTTTTAATACAATTAGAAGGAAATGAAACCTCCTTGTTTTTGGCTCGTGTCGTTATTTTGACAACTCCTTCTTCTCCCCTTCTAAGATGCTTAAAACCCAACAAGGATAAGAATCTTGAAAGTAAACAAGGCTGTTCAGATTCCCTCCTATTTGCATCTCTTTCCGTCCTATCAGCCAATTACCCTCCGATACCCCGGGCCTTCTTGATAATGATCCAGTGTAAAAACCCAAGCTACGATCATCTCTCGCTTCTCTCTTAGTACAATCATCGATTCGAGATCTAATCGGAACCGATCAACCGGATTGGTTAATGGTATGTGTGGAAATGTTTATGGTTTTGGATGAAGTGTAAAAAATAAAATGTTACTTCATGTGAGTCGTAAAAACGTTTTTACAGCAACAGTCCTTGGCATAAGGGTGCGTTTACATCTGACACTTCTCGCAGTAAATATATGTCAGGTGTCGGATAGATATTCTCTTGAAGGTTTACATACTGACAGAAATAGCTAGATATTTATTTCATGGATATGTATAGGACGGTTCTGGATTTGTTCTTATTTGCGATAAATTCACCAAAAGCACAAATAATCAGTGTTTACATCTGTTGGTATAGAAGTGTCGACAATACAGCTAGTAGCCAAGATATTTATCTCTGAAATTAAATTCTTCTCGCAAAAACCTGTGTTTACACCTGGTGGTATAGAAGTGTCGAGACTTATAGTTCGTGATAGAAATATATATCTCAGACATAAATTGCTCATGGTTTGCACTAGTCGCAATTTCTGTCTGATATAAATTTCCTGCAATAACTAGCAAGTGTAAACCCAACCTAAGTTTGTTGAGACCTACCTTGCTTTGTCGAGGTTGGTCAATATAGTGTTTATATAGCAAAACCTATCAGATTTTCTGTATCCTTCAGGAGATTATAATGGTTCTTTTCCTGCGTTCTGTCAGTAACGGCTCGGGCACACAAGAAGCAATCTGTATCGCGGCAGGCAGCGATCCAACGATAAGGGGACAACACATGAGACGCGATATGTTTCTGAGCAATACTGCTGTTAATTTAAACAAAGCATATAGGTACATTCAACTTACTAGAATGAACTATGAACTATTTATACAGATGGTGTTGTAGCACCACGAAAGTAAACTGACTGACAACACCGTAACTTGGATTCATAAGCGGGAGATGGTGGGTTCGATTCCCAACCTCCGGCAGGAATTTTATCATCCCACGGCTCGCTGGTAAAATTCCTCGCTACACCCTGGATGTCGGCCCTAATGACCTAGATGTAGATGCGCCGTAAAAAAAAACAAAAAAAAAAAAAAAAGAAACACCGTAACATGACTGTCAACAATGGAAGGTTACGTAGGGTTTGTCAGTGTTGCCGGTTCCACAATAATTTATCAATATTAAAATTTCTTCTTTTACATCTTGTCAGAACTGTTTCATTATTTGTTTCCACGGTGACCAGATTTCCATTCTTCCACTATACTTTTAGCACAAACGACTTTTTTAAATGTCTTCTAAACCTTATAGATCCTACCAACTAGTTGCCGAAAATGATCTGCGTTTAAATATATATATATTTTTTTTTATGATCTTATTTTATTAATTTAGCCACACGTTGATTGTGTCAAAATTAATTTGTTCGAAATATAATAAAATGAAATTCAATATATTTACTAAAAACGGGTCGTATTTGGGTTTCATATACAAATTTTGAGTTATTTTTAAAATATAATACGAGGTTAGTGATATAAATCTTATTACAACGAAAAAATATAAAATGTACACTATGGAACATAAATTACCTTACATCCACAAGCGTAGCTCTAAGGGTATGTCATATATCCAAATAATATCCTTTTCATCTTCAAAAACTTCTTATTGGTAAACAGGATGCAAAAACAAGTCAACACACCTCCACTGTTTAATTCCTTTAATTTAACAAAACGTTTTCGAGGTCAGCACCTCATCCTCAGTGTCCTGTTAACACCCATCAACAAAGGCAACATTACAATCAAATAAAATAACTTAACTTAAATCACATGGGAACGACACATTATACACTACGTCAACAATTAAAAACAAATAAAAACAATAAAAATAACATACAGTACAATTCTAAAAAACCCCAAATAAGTCATATTAAAAAAAAAACCCCAATCGTTGAGGGCCAGTATAGTCGGAGGAAGGTCCGAGTGAACCTCGCCCAGCTATAGGAGGTAGGTGTGGTTTTTAATTGGGGTGTATTTATGATTTGTTGGTTGTTATTGATTGTTAGTACTGTTAAATTTTTATAAATGTTTTAATGTTGGCCTCCTGGCAACGATTGGGTTTTTTTTAATATGACTTATTTGGGGTTTTTTAGAATTGTACTGTATGTTATTTTTATTGTTTTTATTTGTTTTTAATTGTTGACGTAGTGTATAATGTGACGTACCCATGTGATTTAAGTTAAGTAATTTTATTTGATTGTAATGTTGCCTTTGTTGATGGGTGTTAACAGGGCACTGAGGATGAGGTGCTGACCTCGAAAACGTTTTGTTAAATTAAAGGAATTAAACAGTGGAGGTGTGTTGACTTGTTTTTGCATCCTGTTTACTATGATAAACCTTCACCAGCCAACTAACCACATTTGTAGAACTTCTTATTGGCACAAAAACTTTAGGATACACTCATAGAAAAACCCGTTAGGGTCTCTTTTTCTATCTCCAAAAAACTAATGACGGGGTAGAGACGCCTTCTTGACTTCAGATTGAGGAAAGTTTTGTTAAGTTAGCATTTTATATTACTAAGAAGTAATAAGATATTTGTTGATACATTATTTAAATTTAACCCATTTATATTGAAAATAACACTACCTACAATATATATATATATATATATATATATATATATATATATATATATATATACACGTGCAAGATTATATCAGCTACAATTTTTTTCTTCGTCAGTTGGTAAATAGCATTCCTATAACAATCGGTTGGTCGAGTTCGTCAATCATACAAATCAGTCGATCTGGAAAGTGAGTTTATTTTAGGAGTTCTTAGCGGGTACCCATCGAGGGCTGGGCGGGCCTAGCTACCCCGATTCCGACGAAACTAATCCCCTTTGATTTCGGAGTTAGGTTATAATAATACAATAGAGCTCTGGGTACCCTTGGAGTTATGATGACGTAAATTCCGGCTGAACGGGATCAAATATTTCGTGCAAAGTCCGTGAGTAATTTATTAGATGATATTGTTGGCGGTGAGACTCCATTAGAGTAGAATAGAGAGACGAGGCGGTGAAGATGTTCCTTTGAAGAGAGGGAAGGCCATTGTTCAACAACTAATTTAACTTAGGATGCGGGTTCCATTCCCGCCTGGTCTAGAGTTTCACCTGTCATTATTTCATGGCTCTATAACCCCGACAACCGTTTACACTGCCTGGGGACTAGGATCTCCTTTCCCAACATTCCCCTTTGGTCCTGGAACCTATGTCAAACTTATCTCAACTTATCGTCGAACTCGCGAATTTACTCCTACCGGGTCTTTTGTACTTTAATGAATCATTAAGGGCCTCAAATCATAACTCTTTTAATTTTTCGGTAGACCACCCAACAGGAGACTCGACTCAATGAAATACTTTATATTTTGGTGTCGTCGTTCGGTGTTCGTAATCGCTGAAACAGACCAAACCTATGCCCACACACTATCCGATGGGTCACTACGAAGGGGGATTCAGATGGCTCTGTCCACAAATACTGAACAGACTCCAACAAATTGTGCTTTAACGACAATAATCTGTTGCGGTACCAATAACAAATATTATACAAAATGCTACAATTGTACCTTTTAAAAATAATTCAAATAGGTGATTTTGGCTAGGACACTGCCATCTAACCCATTCTTACTTCATGGAAAACAAGCAGAGACCAACCTGAGCAAGTTGTAATGAGACTTCGACAATTAGACACTTACTGACAGATTGTAGACTTAGAAGTGACTTAGACATTCCACACGACTTACTGACTCAAGGTAGTCCATACATCGACATAATAATCGAACATTTTAAAACACTCAACATATAAAACAAAATATAAAATTTAAAATAAACTGAATTGACTCTTTTCCCCCTTTTATTTATTTATTATTATTATTATTTTCTTTACTTTGTATACAGTTAATCATTGACTATGCAGTAATATTTATTATTTATTCATTTCTACTTTATTTTCATATTTTCTTTTTCATTTATCCGCTTACAATATGTTTGATAAACACAAAAGTCACTCAAAATGATTTGTTTAAATATTTTGTTCTTGTCTTTGTTTTTTTTTCTTGTATTGACAGAACTGTTTTGTTTCTATCATGAGCTAATCACTAAAGTTGCGAAGCTCAAATAAAAATAATTCTAAATCCAGATTGCCAACAATAAGGGATTGGTGTTCCTCCAATTTCGAATATCTACAAAACAATTTGCTCATAATTGGACAACTCGAACCGGGAGTGACTCTTGGATATTGTAAAAAGCGAACGGTCCGGCCGGATATCGAACGATGCTACATACCGGGACCATTAACAATCCTCAACAAACCTATCACTTCAACTCGCTTCTCTTCAGCAACCAACGAATAAAATACTTTTGCTCATGAGGTATATAAAATTAGATATATTCCTTCTTTTTTTTTATTATAGGAATATTAGTACAAATTTTCTAACGTTTCGGCATGACTTTGTACCCTTCTTAGCGGCTATGACGGTGGAAGAACTGAGACGCTACATCTCTGAAAACTGAAATTGTTTTGTTATGTGTAAAACATGCCCTAGAATTATATGTTGCTAGACTCTCATATACATCATAATATGAAACATTGATCCTGAAGCTCCTACACGATCAAGGACATGAATTAAGGATAATGACACGCCGTAACAGCGAGGGGGGAGGGGGGGGGGGAAGGACATGGAAGGATTCAGGGGGGAGGGGGGAGGACATATTGGATACTGATCCTTCGACATCTGCTGTCCTAAGGATTCCATCCTCATCCTTACTCATATCCTGCAGCTCCTTAATCCTTCCTTTCTTATGCACAGCTCCGTGATTGGCGCTGCGCAGGCCTTTCGGGTAAGGTAAACACTTAGCAAGCTGCGCATACAAGAGAATTGTATGCTTGACATCTTAGCTGGCACTATAGAATAGGATAGTATTGATTAGGATAAAAGGGCTGTATGTTATCGGCATTTTATTTTCTTGGTTGGATGTTTGTAACTCCAAGATTGGCTACGTTCAGGCTAAAAGACCAATAAATAATACTTGGTTTAAATAAAATATCTGTAAAAATCTTTATTCAGGACGTTTCGGATACTCTTTGGTAGGATTCGTCAACTAAATAACTGACACAAATGCACAATAACAAAACAGAATAATTAATACAATAAGATAGATAGATAGATTTTCGGCGCTAATGGCCAAGAATTATGTCGATGCGCCGTAAAAAAAAATAAGATAGATCGAAAAATAAAATTCTGTCATCCCCGCCTCTTCTTGTTGTCTAGTTACAAATACCCTGGAAGTATCCAGCTTTTTTATATATTTTCACCTAGCTGCTAACTTTAGTATTTTTCTACCCCTGGCATTCATTGGTATGTAGTATCGGGTCTTTTTGCGAAGACCACATCCAGTTACTTTTGAAGTAGCAGTAGTGATTGTATCAGTGATTCAGCGCATGCGCATAACTCCTTTGCCTTCCTATTGGAGGATTCCGATGACCAATTGCTTTGGTTCTTGCTGGGAGTAAAGTAACCTTCAACAGTGAATTAGCTTTTGTGTATGAAGAAGCTCTGCTTATGTTAGTGAGAAAAATGAGCCTTTACAATTAGTTCGCAATGTTCCTGACAAAGAAAAAGGGATTGGTTTCTTACACGGAAAAATGAATGGAATCCTATTAATTTTAGCGAGTTGGATAGACTAGAGTAGGTAAAATTAATGTAATTCTATTAATTGCGAGTTGGATTGACTAGGGTTTTGATATCTTCTTGAGCGAGTGGAAACGCATAGCATCATGTAATGCCTAATAAATGTAAAATATCCAAAAAAGAGAGAGAAAACGATTAAAATATGTTTGTTCACAAATAACGTTGTTTGTTATCCTTCATAACCTGCAAAACAGTCAACTTTAATGCTTAATAACTTATTTCATAGTTGGGAGAATTGATTTTGATCATATTAACCTTTTTATTAATAAATATTGCTTGCCATTATCTAATATGAATTATAACCATAGATAACGAGGCAAGAAGTAGTAGATAACCAGCAAAGAACCTATAAGCTAATCAGTAAGCTTATCAGCGAGTACGAGTAACAGTTATAAATCACTACTGCTACTTCAAAAGTAACTGGATGTGGTCTTCGCAAAAAGACCCGTAGTATCTAGTTATTACGCAGGCTCACAAAATAAAAAAGTGGTATTTTCCAAAGACACCATACATATACTGTTATGAATTTCAACATGCTGGAGTCCGTTTCACTCCAGCACGTCAGGCTTAAGGGCATTTGAAGGTCAAAATTCCATATGAAGTCGTTTAGGGAGAAATAACTAGAGCTTCCATGGTTTTGAGGGTCGCTGAATTCCAGTCCGAGGTCTGTTTCACCAAATCGGCACAAAATCTAGGAAATTTTAAGGACAAATATGTTTATTTTGCAAAATAGACATATTTGTCCTTCAAATGACCTTGCTTTTGCGCCAATTGGGTGAAAAAGACCTCGGAATCGATTTCAGTGACCCTCAAAACCATGGAAGCTCTAGTTATTTCTTTTTAAACGACTTCATACGGAATTTTGACCTTCAAATGCCCTTAAAACTGACGCACTGGAGGGAAACGGACTAAGCACATAAGAATATATGTACGGTGTCTCATTCTCTGTTTCATTTGAACTTAAGTGATTTTAAGTTTTTATTTTTAGTAATAAGTTCTATAAATAACTATTGTTCACTTACCGATCTTTAATGTTTTGTTACTTATATTTGTTAACAAACAATGATATAATAAATTATTTTATTTGTCTACCTATCACATCGTTTGATTGGTTTAATTATTCTCTTTTGTAACTCTGTTTGTTGTCTGTTGTTGTTGTATGTATTTTTTTAGCTGACGAAGGCTACCAAAGAGTAGCCGAAACGTCCAGAATATAGATTTGTACAAAAATGTTATTGATGTTTCATAGCCGAATCCCACGTATTCCCTGATTGCTTAATAGATAATATGATTCCCCCCCCCCCCCACAAAATTTCATTCCTCCGAAAGTATTAAATATTTTTTTAACATCGACTACCGAGGCATTAGCCAATTTCTTAATTATTGAATTCCTGGTGTTCTGTAAATCATTATATATTTTTGAATCTCTTATTGTGTTTTCTGCTTGTTGATCCAACCAAAACATTGAAAAGCATCAGTAACATTGGAAAGCTTTATGTACTAACTAGCTGTTACCCAGTGTGCCATGCTACACCTACATTCTGTCTATGACTCTCCCCTTATCAAGATCTACTTCATACCTAGTTGCCTATACCCAGTTACGAAAATCGGTCAAACGATGTGAATTTAGTTCATAATGATACCCGGCAGAGGCCAGCACAACAGCACTTCATCTAACAGCCAACAGAGGCCAGTAGTTGTCGATTCAAAATGGCCGTCACAATCTGAATGGTTCAGTGTAGCCAATTTTTCTTGAACAAAACTTTTGATCTTTGGACCAAATTTTGAAATTTGACTATTTTGACCTAGCCTAGGAGATTTCTCGTATCAAGACATACCTGTGTGCCAAGTTTGTTTAAAATCGGTCGAACGGTGTAGAACTGTATAAGGAACAAACAAACATACAAAAAAAAAAACAGACAGACACGTGATTTTTATATATATATATATATAGATAAGAGGTCGCGCTGTGTTCATGTGATTTGGGACTTTTAACTAAATTACAGGATTAATAAATAGTTATAAAGAAATTCCCCCATAAATATGAAGAAATTCCTGGTACTACATAAGAAAACCACCCCGACGGGAATTGCAGAGCGGAACTCAGGGGGAATCCCACCCCTATATATCTTATTGTCACCCTCCGCGGACGGGGAAGAGTGGTGGAGATGCTGTCAGGATGAAAAATGTCTTGTCAACACGGGGCCATCATCATTTCATACGACGTGGACTAATGGAAGACTCAAAAACATCGCATCTGTTTTCGAACCTTCTACCGAGCTATGGTCGCACGCGTGGCTGAAACTAGATGTCGCATTTGGATTCGAACCTACTACCGAGCTCCAGTGTAAGCGTGTCCAATGCACAACAACCATAGGGTTTTCAAAGAAACTGCGGAGGTTCATTCCTATGGAGCAGTAGCTACTTGGATAAAAGTGGGAGATTGTGGAGTAGCCAAATAGATAGGAGCAGATGATGGAGGAGTCCCTTGGGTTGGAGTGGGAGATGGAGCGGTAGCCACTAGGATAAGAGTGGGAGGTGGAGCGATAGACACTTGGATGAAAGTGGGTGGTGGAGGAGTAGCCAAATGTATGAATGTGGGTGGTGGAGGGGTAGCCAAATGGATTGAAGTGGGAGGTGGAGGTGTAGCCCCATGGTCTTAAATGGAAGGTGGAGCAGTAGCCTCTTGGATAAGAGTAGGAGATGGAGTAGTAGGCCCATGGATTGGAGATGGAGATGGAGCAGTAACCACTAGGATGAAAGTGGAGTGGTAGTCCCTTGGATGAAAGTGGAAGGTGGAGGAGTAGCCCTGTGGATTGGAGTTGGCGATGGAGTAGTAGCTCCTGGATTGGAGTTGGAGATGGAGGAGTAGCCCCATGGTCTGAAATGGAAGGTGGAGCAGTAGCTACTTGGATAAGTGTAGGAGATGGGGCATTAGCCCCAAGGATTGGAGTTGGAGATGGAGCAGTAACCACTAGGATGAGACTGGAAAGTGGAGCGGTAGTCCCTTGGATAAAAGTGGGAGTTGGAGGAGTAGCCCTGTGGATTGGAGTTGGAGGTGGAGGAGTAGCCTCATGGATTGGAGTTGGAGATGGAGGAGAAGCCCCTGGATTGGAGTTGGAGATGGAGGAGTAACCCCTGGATTGGAGTTGGGATGTTGACAAACTCTCAATTCGATGAGCGTGATTCCATCTCGTTTCCTTTGATGTAATAATGGATGAAGGGTTCAGAGGAAGGGGGGGGGGTGATGGGGTGGGTAGACAGCCCTCTCTCTCATCGTTAGTAATCTGATTTCTGTCCCAAATCTTCGATCCATTCATGGATAGAACAGTAGTTGAACTGAATGAACCTTTTCCAAGCTGATACGCGCCAAAATTAGCGTCAGCTGTGAATAATTTACGGCGGGAGTGACCTACTGGTTGGAAGGTTAATGGTTGTTTTAGTGGTTAGTCTGATGATTAGAATTTATTCACAACTGTTTAATTCCTGAATTATTTAGGTTTAGAATATTTTATTACCTATAAATGAAGGATATTATTGTTATGCGTAAATATTTATCCGTCGGAGGGATGTGTAGCAATGGATAGTTGCATTTCGGATTAATTTAAGGGTTTCGGATAAATATTATGTATGTAATTATATTATTATATCCTTAATTATACTAATAATAATTAGACGTTCTTTGTTTATTCTTCTATGACATTTATGATTAGTTATTCCGATTTTAATATTCGTTTTTCCAGTTTCTTAATCGTTCATCGGAAGAATTCTGCCAAAACATTGGGAATCTACTGTACTAGAATTGTGCTGTACTCTAAAGCCATGGGTGAAGCTATCCCATTAGGGGGTAGCTTCACCCCCGACTTATGGGATATGGGTCCCGCTATCCCATAAGTCGGGCAGAAAGGCCTCCGCTCAGAGGCATTTGGAAAGCCTTGGGTTCTCTCTCTTTGAGCGCTACATTTTTAACAATAAATTGATCTTCTTATTTTACTTAATCTGTTTTATTGTCAAATACATTATCTGACTATAAGCAATTTAAAATTAACAAGCAATAAAACAAACAAAAAGAACCGTTCGAATAAACGAAATCAATTACTTTAAAGTTTTAAGCACTTATTTCTCCGATTGACATCGCCTAATTAAAACTTTCTGTAGAACCTTTTTTGTAGAGCATTTAGTAAGCTTTCGAATGGTAACCTTCTGCTTCACAAGATTGTCAACGGTTTTCGAGATACTAACGAAAGTATTCAAAGTTACCAAAACTTTTCTTGTCTGTTAATAAAATATTTTATTCTAACCCTTTCTTTACTCCAAACATAACCAAAATTTCAACATATTAGTGTTGATGAAATTCGAACGTTGCAGAAAATGTTTCAACTGAATCCCATAATTCTAAGTACCAAAATCACAGACAAAAAGAACATTTCGAATAAGCGAAATCAATTACTTTAAAGGTTTAAGCACTTATTTCTCCGATTGACATCGCCTAATCAAAACTTTTATCAGAACCATTTTTGCAGAGCATTTAGTAAGCTTTCTAATGGTAATCTTACGTTTCGCAAGATTCTCAACCTTTTTCGAAATATTAAGGAAAGTATACAAAGTTACCAAAATTTGTTATGTCTGTTAATAAAATATTTTATTCTAACCCTTCCTAACCTCCAAACGTAACAAAAATTTCAACATATTAGTTTCAATAAAATTAGAACATGCAGAAAATGTTTCAACTGAATCCCATAATTCTAAGTACCAAAATCACAGACAAAAAGAACATTTCGAATAAGCGAAATCAATTACTTTAAAGTTTTAAGCACTTATTTCTCCGATTGACATCGCCTAATCAAAACTTTTATTAGAACCATTTTTGCAGAGAATTTAGTAAGCTTTCTAATGGTAATCTTACGTTTCGCAAGATTCTCAACCTTTTTCGAAATATTAAGGAAAGTATACAAAGTTACCAAAATTTGTTATGTATGTTAATAAAATATTTTATTCTAACCCTTCCTTAACTCCAAACGTAACAAAAATTTCAACATATTAGTTTTGATAAAAGTAGAACATGCAGAAAATGTTTCAACTGAATCCCATGATTCTAAGTACCCAAACCAAAAACAGTATTCAAAAGCTATTTTTCCAATATTCTCGAAAACGGTTAAAGCTATCGCCTTGAAAATGATTTCATTCGTTTTCCTAGCCCAAGAAGCCTATAAAACGAAGTACTTACAAGCTTATGAACTCAAAAACGTAAGCGTTACGATTTTTTTTGCGCGAATTTCGCCCGAAACGCCATCTTCCAGTGGGCGGATTCTGCTGGTTAACGAACTTGACCTTTCAAATTGGAAGACGGATTTTTGTACCAAATTTCATCACAATCGGACCATTAGGGAAGCCAGAAATGAGCGAAAATACAAATATATATATATATATATATATATATATATATATATATATATATATATATATATATATATATATATATACAAATTTGAACCACCGTTATTTTCGGTCTCTAGGGGTTCTGAAACGCGAAATTTTCTAGTCGGCACTTCCGGATTGTTTCATTGTATCAACCTTATAAGCGGGGTTCCTCCCTATGGGGGAGGGAGGAACGGCGCTAAAAGAAACGTTTTTTAAGTCTTAAGCGCTTATATCTCTGATTGACGTTGCCCCATCCAATATTGCTTCAGAACCTTTTCTGTAGAGAATTTAGTAAGCATTCACCTTCCACTTAGCACGATTTTCCAACCGTTCTCGAGATATTTACGAAAAATGTATGAAGATCCGAAAACTTTTCATGTCTATTAATAAAATATTTTTTTTCGCATACTTCCTTAACTCCAAATATAACCAAAATTTAAAGATAGCTAATAGCCTGCGTTGCGGAGCTCCTGAATTAAATAAATAAATAATGACTTACAAAATCATTGATTCCACTTTTCTCAGGAACGGTTGCAGATATCGCTTTATGAATGGTTTCATTCGTTTTTTTATGGTAAGAAACTTATAAAACAAGTACCTGCAAGCATATAAACACAAAGACGTAAGCGTTACGATTTTTTTGCGCGAATTTCGCCCCAAACACTATCTTCTAGTGGGCAGATTCTGCTGGTTAACGAACTTGACCTTTCAAATTAGACTACAGATTTATGTACCAAATTTCGTTAAAATCGGACCACTTTTGTGCTTGGTAGAGCGCGAACAGACAAGCATATATATGAATATATATATATACAAATTTGGGCCACCTATATTTTCATGATCTATAGGGTCTGAAACGTGAAAATTTCTAGTCGGCACTTCCGGATTGCGTCATGAGGTCAACCTCATAAGCGGGTTCTCCCTATGGAGATAGGGAGTAACCGCGCTAATACTAAGAGAACTTAATTACAACCCCAACGAAACAAAAATAAATATAGCTACACGGTTGAAATTACCTTTGTCAACCCTTGCGACTAGTATCGGTAAGAGGAAAGGAATCGAGGAGAATTTTGTGATTTGAAACGTGAAAATATAATAATGTACAACGATATCTAACAACAAAATATGTAAAAACAATAAAATGTCGACTTGTTTAATGAAAAATTTATTTTATTTTAAAATAGCCACGAAACCTAGTACTAATCAGTTATACGAAATATTCACTTATACGAAATATTTTCCGTTCCCCATCACATTCGTATGAGTGAGACTCCACTGTATTAGGAACCATGGATATTTATGGATGTTTTTACAACTTTAAACGGAAAGCAATCTATGCCTACAGAGTTGTTTGAGTATATCCCAGCTGATGGTTAATGGAGACTACTCGAAAAGAGTTATCTCTCTTGATGAAAAGCACTAGTTCTGGAAGTTGGAGGTAGAGGGAGCCATTAGCAGATATCTCGGGTTGCCTGCATCACGGAAGTTAGGGCTATTTGGAACTTTGGATGGGAACTTAGCACATGAATTAGACGGCCTACAAAGGCTCTTTCTCTCTCAGAACTGTTTACATCATGGGCTTTATGTTTGTTTACATTACCATAGCTAGGCGGGGGCAACGAAAGGTCGGCTGCTTGTAGTGGTTTATTTTTAGGGCACAAAAAATGTAGCTATAAACTCTGCTGACGTTTTGAGGAATACAGTCCTGTCGTGTCGCCGAGGCATGGAAAAAATGTACATATATACAGGCACGTTCCTTACTAATAAAAACCAGTCCAAATCTTACGAGCAGCGTCTTCACATTCTTCACTGACAGCTAACATTAATTATTTCTCTATTCTAGATTATTTCTAACTCAGTTTTCTATTTCATGTGCTATTTACAAGCCTCACATCATTGTACGATTTGTTTTCTTGTATTTTTTAGGGGGCCAAAATTGTGCTGGACTCGGTAACTGGGCAGTTAAGAAAATCATAAAATAGTTTTCCCTTAAACTGGTACTCACGACATAGGTATGCCTTAAACTAGTTACCATGACATAGGTTTGCCTTAAACTGGAACTCGTGACAAAGGTTTCCCTTAGACTGTTACATATGACATAGGTTTACCTTAGACTGGTACTCATGACATAGATTTGCCTTAGGCTCCTCCTCAAGACATAGGTTTTCCTAAGACTGGTAATCATAACATAGAATTGCCTTAGACTGGTACTCATGGCAAAGGTTTGCATAAGAGTGCTACTCAAAGCATAGGTTTGCCTTAGACTGCTACTCATGACATAGGATTGCCGTAGACTGGTACTCATGACATAGATTTGCCTTATATTGCTACTCATGACATATGTTTGCCGTAGACTGGTACTCATGACATAGATTTGCCTTAGACTGCTACTCATGACATAGATTTGCCTTAGACTGCTACTCATGACGTAGGTTTGCCTTAGACTGCTACTCATGACATAGGATTGCCGTAGACTGGTACTCATGACATAGATTTGCCTTATATTGCTACTCATGACATATGTTTGCCGTAGACTGGTACTCATGACATAGATTTGCCTTAGACTGCTACTCATGACATAGATTTGCCTTAGACTGCTACTCATGACATAGGTTTGCCTTAGACTGGTACTCATGACATAGATTTGCCTTAGACTGCTACTCATGACATAGGTTTGCCTTAGACTGCTACTCATGACATAGATTTGCCTTATACTGCTACTCATGACATAGGTTTGCCGTAGACTGGTACTCATGACATAGATTTGCCTTAGACTGCTACTCATGACATATGTTTGCCGTAGACTGGTACTCATGACATAGATTTGCATTAGACTGCTACTCATGACATAGATTTGCCTTAGACTGCTACTCATGACGTAGGTTTGCCTTAGACTGCTACTCATGACATAGGATTGCCGTAGACTGGTACTCATGACATAGATTTGCCTTATATTGCTACTCATGACATATGTTTGCCGTAGACTGGTACTCATGACATAGATTTGCCTTAGACTGCTACTCATGACATAGATTTGCCTTAGACTGCTACTCATGACATAGGTTTGCCGTAGACTGGTACTCATGACATAGATTTGCCTTATATTGCTACTCATGACATATGTTTGCCGTAGACTGGTACTCATGACATAGATTTGCCTTAGACTGCTACTCATGACATAGATTTGCCTTAGACTGCTACTCATGACATAGGTTTGCCTTAGACTGGTACTCATGACATAGATTTGCCTTAGACTGCTACTCATGACATAGGTTTGCCTTAGACTGCTACTCATGACATAGATTTGCCTTATACTGCTACTCATGACATAGGTTTGCCGTAGACTGGTACTCATGACATAGATTTGCCTTAGACTGCTACTCATGACATATGTTTGCCGTAGACTGGTACTCATGACATAGATATTCCTTAGACTGCTACTCATGACATAGGTTTGCCGTAGACTGGTACTCATGACATAGATTTGCCTTAGACTGCTACTCATGACATATGTTTGCCGTAGACTGGTACTCATGACATAGATATTCCTTAGACTGCTACTCATGACATAGGTTTGCCTTAGACTGCTACTCATGACATAGATTTGCCTTCTACAGCTAGTCATGACATAGGTTTGCCTTAGACTGCATCTCTTGACATAAGTTCACCATATACTGGACCTCATGAATTTTACGCTTCTTTCTCGGCCATAGTTTTCCATTTTCCCTAAACATCCTCAACAAAGATTGCTTAAAACAAGGCATTGTTAAAAAAATAGTACCGGTCTGAGACTAGATTCAAAACAGGCTACTGTCTGGTTATTTCCGAACCAATACTCCACTGTGTCAATAACAGCTTAAACAGTACATCGTGTGTAAGATACGAAAGTTCCATAAAGATATAAAAAATAGTTTTTTTTTGTATATTTTATTTAAATTTTACCGTCTAATTATAAATTACACAGATTTTTCCGACGGTTTTCTACCAACCAGTATTTAGATAATTTATTGTTTGTAAGAAAAACCATCACTTCTTGAGATTAAGGTATGAATCTTAATCTTATTTACAAATTGTATTATTTTAAATTGTATTAAATTCAGTTTTCTTTTTTTTTAGAAATTGATATTGCAATATATCATATTTTACCCCATGGACATTTTTATTTTATTAATCAAGATTCGAAGTGCTTCCCCTGATATTGTCACCCTGCGAAGCCGCTGCATAAAAATATCCTGACCTCCTCCGTCAAGCCTTCTTAGGATGTCCTGGGAATAAGGTTCAAAAGGCCGAGATATGCAGGAGAGTCCTGTAAGGACAAGAAATAGATCCTGGATCTGGGATAAGGGTCAGGACTCTAGGGATGTTTACGAACAGCCTGACAGGACAAGACTCCTGTCTTGACACCTTGCAGGATCCCGAGGGACCTCTGGTTGTTCTATCTTCTTCTAGGCCGAGTCTAACCCTGAGTGATAGCCGTATAAATACGTAGTCACGTCACATTAGTGTTGGTGAAACACATACTTCTAAGCAATGGAAATCGGTGAGAAAAATCCAGTTTTAATGTTTCATTAGAAAATTAAAAGTTTACCATAATTCAACATACAAGATACAGCTCACATCCAAAGTTAGGGCATATTATTTATTTAAATTTGAACGTCCATTATTACTAACTAAGAATTTTAGGACGGGTTATCTATAGGTTACCACCCTTTTCTAGCGAGGATGGGGCTGATGCCTTTTCTTTTTTGTAAAGAAAAGCCACCACCCCTTAACACTAAGTGCTCACGCCTTAACACTCACGGCCACCGGGCCTCCAATTTAGAATATATACAATCAAACCAAATCGATATGTTTACATCAGCACACTTTTAAATATATATACAATTGAACCAAATCGATGTGTTAATATCAGCTCACGTATACAGTCTGGGTGCATTACTAAAATTGATTTAGAAGGAGACTAGTAAATTAATGGTGTCTCTACTAAGAAAAAAGATATAGCTTGTAAAGCTTAAGACACAAAGTGTGACTGGTAAACCGATAGTGGTTGCTTTCTTTAGCAAAATAACCTATGCCAATATCCTATGCCAATAACCTATGCCAATAACCTAAATCAATGCCAATAACCTATGCCAATAACTTATGTCAATAACCCATGCGAATAACCTATGCCATTAACCCATGCGAATAACCTATGGGAAAAATATACTAAGACAAAAGATATAGCATGGAAAGCTAAAGACACAAGAAATGACTGGTAACCCGATAGTGGCTACTTTCTTTCGCAAAAAACCTATGTCAATAACCTTTACCAATATCCTATGCCAATATCCTACGCGAATAACATATGCCAATAACCTATGCCGATAACTTATGTCAAAAACCCATGCCATTAACCCATGCGAATAACCTATGCCCATAAATCTGGTCCATAAATTGTTGATTACAAATACAAATGAGTTATCAAGACCAAACTAAGAATTAATATTTTCCCCTTGGCCTTAATTTTTTATTCCGTACCACGATAATCCCTATTTTAAATTTTAATCATTTTTAGTTGTTACCTTTAGGTATTGTGATGTTTTCACCGAGCTGTTATATTTTAATTTAATCCCACCATTTTTCACTTCGATGTTTTAATCCGATGTACTCATTAGGTTTTACATTCTTTAAAAAAAAAAATTGTTATGGGGCTTGATGTTCATTACCTTTTCACAGACGAAATGTAATTCCAATTGAATGTATATATATATTTTATATAAGAGATGAATATCGGGGGAATTTCAGAATTATTCGGGGACTACGGGATAAATAGCTTACAAGACAAACTGGTGATTAATGGGTGGAGACAAACAGGAAATAGGAAGGGAAAAAGAGGGATAAAGAATAATGGCTGTCGTGTAATAGGTGAGTACAAGACATAAATTAGAATAAGACAAATGGTCTGCTTATTTGTGGTTTTGTGGGGAGGCCGAAGCGGAGGGGAGAGATGTAGAAAGATAGGGGAAGAGATGTCATACATGTGGAGATGGGGGGTTATTTTTTAATGATGTGACATCTGGGGACAGCGGTATATCATATCACAAAGAAACGTCACAACAAAATATCATTGGTATATGAGTCAAACGGCAATCGAACTGGAAGAATATAACAGAAAACTAATTTAGCAAGCTATAACAGACTGGGCGGTCATAAAAGGATTCCGGAATAGATGCGATTGAGTTAGGGAGACTTAGAATAGGCCACACTCGTATAACTTTAATATCTTATGACGTAGTGAATTTGGGACCGGGATATTACAGTTAATATATAACTTGAGACAACAATTGAATGCTTCTAGGAACATCTATGAACTAATTAATGATAGCTAAGATACGATATTAAAATTTTGTGGAGAAAACCTCAGATTAAACGTTTCAAAGTGTTCATAAATATATATAATGTCGATCGATATATATATATATATATATATATATATATATATAATATAACGATCTCCTCTCAATATATATATATATATATATATATATATATATATATATATATATATACCTTGGTACCAAAATGTGCACAATTTAGAGGCACCTAATGTTGAAAAGTTATCGGGATTTGGAGCCTGAAAAACGTATTTTTAGCAGGGCCCTCGTTGTTAGGAACATTTTTGCTCGGAATGAAATTTTCTTGAAGCTTAAACACTACTTTGAGGTTGCCCTAGATACATAAAGAGGGTGTCCCCCCAAAAACGCCAAAACTTCAGGAATCGATGTAGAATGAAAAAAAAACAAAGAAAAAAATTTCTTTGGCATATATCTCGTTTTCCTTTCGTTTCTAAGAAAAACGCAAAAAACTAAAAACCATTTTAAGAAAAGGCATTCTTTTATAAGGCCTTTATAAAAATCATTATTTATTTATTTATTAGCCTTATAGAGCGTGCAAACGAGCGATTAACTCTTTACAAAGTTGCGATGGGTAGAAGCCATCAACAGGTCAATGAGTCACTAAGAGTTAATATTTACATGTATGTATATGGGATAAACGCTGATGTAATGAAAGTTTAAAATTATTTAAACTTTCATATATGATTGCGTTAATGTGAGGAATGTTATCTGTCAGAAGTTCATGTAGGTCAGTTGGTAAATTTGTACCGTCTGGTTGCTTGCATTCCGTTAGTATGTGTTTAATAGTTAGTTCTGTGTTGCAAATGGCACACATGGTCGAAAAATTAAACTGACGCCAGGTAAAAAATTAAATTTTCACTTCTTAAAACGTTTGAAATGTTACACTGGACTGCATACATAATTTAAAATAGCAATTGTTTCTTCCAATAATTCCTAAGCCCCTTTGCAGCAAAACAGGTATCACAACGCACATTGACAGACTGGATGTCATTTGTGCATTGCTCTCCTGTAATCTGTTCCTAGGCCCATCCCACCCCAGGATGAGGTGCTCCCTTGAGCGAATGGGCTCCCGTAGACCAAATGTGTCACCATGCGAAGAAATTTAAGGGCGTGAGGTCTTAAGATCGAGCCGCCCAAGATACAGGCCCATCAGGTCCTATCCAACGCCGTGGACCCACCCCGGAGGAGTATGATCTATATCTTAATCCTTGAAAGGTAAAAATAATACATGCAAATCACTAACAAGATAAAACAAAAGTAAAAAACAATAAATCTGTTGGGAAGAAAGGATGGATTTATTGTTTCATATCCCTGGAGAATCCTGGAGGATTAGGATATGCCTGGAAGAATATCAGGAAGCAGAAGTATAATATTTTATGCTTTGTGTTTTATATCGGGATCTCGGGGTAGGAATATCTCCAGCTGGAGGGAATCTATGGGGAAACATGGGGAATTTATCTTATATCTCTGGCTAAATCTCAGCTAGACATTTCTTGTCAACGTAAAGATTTGACAGTACTAGGGGCGAGGGGCTGTATAGTCATTACTAGTGAACGGAATATTGTATTTAGATATTTTTTTGGTGATTCTTAAATCGTAATTTTTATGTAATTCTACACGTTTTAAGTGGGTTTAAAGCATTTAAACAGGTTTTTAGTTTACATACTTTTGCTAAATATTTTGATATTATTTTCCAATTGAAAAAATAAAAAGAAAGCCGAGAAACAAAATAATTCTCTACCCATTGAGTCTAGATCACTGTGTCTTTTCTAATTGCAAGAAGCAAAGTTGGATGGGGTTTTTAAAAAAAATATATAACAAATTATTGTTTAACAAATATATTATTACTTTAATTTATTTTCTAAAAGAAATGAATAGGTGAAGGAATCATGACGATATAATTTCTCAAATTCATGATGCAAAATAACGAATTTTCCTTTCACGTTTGAGAATTTAAAAATGCATGTTGTAGCAAACAATTTTCCAAAATAATGTTTATCTTTCTTGTTTTTCTCATTTAAAATGAGTTTCTAATTTTTATTTATGCTTTATTTTTCAATATGCTATAGAGTTTTATAATAAACATTTATTATAAATTTCGTGCTAGTTATTTATGCTTTTCTTTTCAACTTTTTATTGTTTTAGGTATTTTTTGACTACATATTCTCAATTTTTTATTATATGTTTATTAGTTAAATATATATGCACATATTTTAAATTTTATTTTACATGAACATCCGTTCCCTAGTCATTACATATTTACTTATTCTTCATTTTTATTATTACATCAAGGTTTAAATATTTGTAGAACTTCTTTTGTCGCGGGGCAAGAATTCTTCATCTGCTTAACTTGTCCTGGAAATTATGTGAGCAGCAAGGATTGGTATAGTCTTTCAATGAAGGAAAGTTCCATATACATGATAGTAAGTTTTTTATTTATTTATTTTTTTTTACGGCGCAGCCAGGAATTTTATCAACGGCTCCTGAAAGAGAAAACATCCTGCTATAGGCAGGACTCGAACCCCCATTTTTTGCGTGATAAACCAAGGCGTTAGCCACTAGACCACGGTAAAACCCATGATAAGTAAGCATGATGAGCAAGCATTTTATATTTCAGCACATTCCCAAAGGAATGTAGCTATGGAGTTTGCACTCATGAATGAAGTTTTGAAATGTCTATTAGTACCGAAATCAACCCCCTTAAATCTTTATATACAGACACACCCAAAACAAAAATATTAGTCCCGTAACAGACCTTAAGAGCTCAGAGGAGCAGATACTGTTGAGATAACATATTTTTGACCATACGGCACACTAGGGTGATATTGTGGTCAGTACTATGCTCCGGCCGCCTGATTTTCCCCTTTGCAGGCACCCATTATGTGATTAATTAAAGGCTGGGCTGGTCTAGGGACGGTCAGGGAGGCCGATATATATATATATATATATAGGTCTGTTTGTTAACTAATGTTAAAGGATGTAAATCTTTAATATCCTCTTAGTGTACATTATTTTTTTCTTCCTTTTAAGAAAACGCGCTATATCAGCACTATGAAAGGATACAGTAGGTTATTCTGTTGCCAATAAAATGTTTTCCGAAAGATCGGTAGGATACTACAGCCTTAGATAGACAACAATGCCGATCCAAAGAGTTTCCTGCAAATGACAAACTGCTTTGCAATCTGGAATATAAAAACACGGACATGACTGAGAGCTTTCATTTCTTCTTCTGTCTCGCTCTGGGTTTTGTTCTTGGTCTTTCTATCTCGCTTCGAAGTCTTTAGCACTCAGAAATAGCAGGGGCTTTATCGGTACTTTTTATGAGGGCTCTTCTGTATTTGACAGCTAATCGTGGCTTATTGTTTTTTATATTTTATCATTAATTTTTGTTTTAAATTATATTTTAAATCAATATTCTATATTAATACATTCATTCATGGATTCTGTGATTTCCTTACGGTTGATAGGTTTTGTTCAGACATATCACGCAAGGTCATTTATAATCAGCATTGACATTGGTAACACTTAGGACTTTTGTGTTGAATTGGTGCAAAAATTAAATAGGATTTTTTGTTTTAATAATGGCGCGTCTACCAATAAGGAAATTAACGCCATTTCTTTGGGTGGTCGTTTTCATTATAGTTCTGTAATAAGTATTAATCTATGGACATTATAGTAAAATTGCTATTAATAATTGTCTTATTTGCCTACATTTAGTTCAAACTACAAACGAGACATGCTTGTAAAAAAAAATAAGGATAAAAATATATCAAGAAAAATAAAAATATGAAATAAATAAATAAAACTTAAAAAAATATAATAATAAAATAATATATACAAATTATAAATACATAAATAAAATAATCAAATGAGCGTTTCAGTTCTGTTCTTCATGTTCTATCTAGATTTTGTCTAGCAACTCGATCCTTGAAAATTCAAAATTCCGCCACGCAGGAGCTGCATAACTAAGCACTTCCCTCAGAATTGTGTCAAGTACAATGCTGAATAATTTGCTTATAATAACGTATAAACATACAATAAAAACATGAATAGTTCTGGTCTTTTACACTTGTAATTAGATAATGTTTCAATTGTTAATTTTGTAACTAATTTCCTTCTAGAGTACCTTGTAGGCTTCCTGGTACTACTTAAAAAATATACAAAAACTTGACATATTTATCTATGAATAATATTACTATACTAAATTCCATGAATGGTAGTCCTATAATACATGTCATGAATGACAGTACTATAATATATTCCATGAATGACAGTACTATACTATATTCCATGAATGACAGTACTATACTATATTCCATGAATGATAGTACTATACTATATCCCATGAATGACAGTACTATACTACATCACATGAATGACAGTATTATACTACATTCCATGAATGACAGTACTATACTACATTCTATGAATGATTAGTACTATACTACATTCCATGAATGATAGTACTATGCTACATTCCATAAATGATTAGTACTATACTACATCACATGAATGACAGTACTACACTACATTCCATGAATGATAGTACTATGCTACATTACATGAATGCTTAGTACTATACTACATTCCATGAATGATAGTGCTATGCTACATTCCATGAATGATTAGTACTATACTACATTCCATGAATGATAGTACTATGCTACATTCCATAAATGATTAGTACTATACTACATCACATGACTGACAGTATTATACTACATTCCATGAATGATAGTACTATACTACATTCCATAAATGATTAGTACTATACTACATCACATGACTGACAGTATTATACGACATTCCATGAATGATAGAATGATACTACATTCCATGAATGATAGAATGATACTACATTCCATGAATGATAGAATGATACTACATTCCATGAAGGATAGAATGATACTACATTCCATGAATGATTAGTACTATACTACATCACATGAATGACAGTACTATACTACATTCCATGAATGATAGTACTATACTACATTCCATGAATGATAGTACTATGCTACATTCCATAAACGATAGTACAATGCTATATTCCATGAATGACAGTACTATACTATATTCAATGAATGATAGTACTATACTACATTTCATGAATGATTAGTACTATACTACATTCCATGAATGATAGTACTATGCTACATTCCATAAATGATAGTACAATGATACATTCCATGAATGATAGTACTATACTACATCACATGACTGACAGTATTATACTACATTCCATGAATGATAGAATGATACTACATTCCATGAATGATAGAATGATACTATATTCCATGAATGATAGAATGATACTACATTCCATAAATGATAGAATGATACTACATTCCATGAATGATAGAATGATACTACATTCCATGAATGATTAGTACTATACTACATCACATGAATGACAGTACTATACTACATTCCATGAATGATAGTACTATGCTACATTCCATAAACGATAGTACAATGCTATATTCCATGAATGACAGTACTATACTATATTCAATGAATGATAGTACTATACTACATTTCATGAATGATTAGTACTATACTACATTCCATGAATGATAGTACTATGCTACATTCCATAAATGATAGTACAATGATACATTCCATGAATGATAGTACTATACTATATTCCATGAATAATAGTAATATGCTACATCACATGAATGACAGTATTATACTACATTCCATGGATGATAGTATTATACTACATTCCATGAATGATTAGAACTATACTACATTCCATGAATGATAGTACTATGCTACATTCCATAAATGATTAGTACTATACTACATCACATGACTGACAGTATTATACTACATTCAATGAATGACAGTACTATACTACATTCCATGAATGATTAGTACTATACTAGATTCCATGAATAATAGTACTATGCTACATCACATGAATGACAGTATTATACTACATTCCATGAATGATTAGTACTATACTAGATTCCATGAATAATAGTACTATGCTACATCACATGAATGACAGTATTATACTACATTCAATGAATGATAGAATGATACTACATTCCATGAATGATTAGTACTATACTACATTCCATGAATGATTAGTACTATACTACATTCCATGAATGACAGTACTATACTACATTCCATGAATGATTAGTACTATACTACATTCCATGAATGATAGTACTATGCTACATTCCATGAATGATAGTATTATACTACATTCCATGAATGATAGTATTATACTACATTCCATGAATGATTAGTACTATACTAGATTCCATGAATCATAGTACTATGCTACATCACATGAATGACAGTATTATACTACATTCATTGAATGATAGTACTATGCTACATTCCATGAATGATAGTACTATGCTACATTCCATGAATGATACTACTACACTAAATAACCCCGCGAGGACGCCATAAATAATCCCGAGCCTAATTGACTCAGACTAATGATTCCTGTTTTTCCCTTAGAAGGAAGGTCTATCCCAGTTTTTCCCGCGCTTTTTGCAAGACCCACCCTTTCTCCAAGAGGGGGGGGGAGATCCTTCCTCTTTCTAATCCACTTCACCAGGTAGGGCAAAAACTATCTTCTTCAACTCTCTTTGAGGGCTGGCTTTATTAGTACAGGCCTTAGGAAGATCCATTCAAACTAAGAACACAGTTTTTAACATAGTTTAGTTTTAGTTTCAAAGGTAACCGAAACTTTTGTTGTCGCTGCCATCTTTGATCCACCAGTATACACAAGATAAAAATGACCCGGCTTAGAATACTTTAATAATACATAATGGCCAAGAATTATGTCGATGCGGCGTAAAAAAAAAGAAAAAAAAAAAAAAAAAAAAAAAAGGCATTACATTGTCAATATGTGGGTTCCACAGTTCACAATTATTCCAAATACCGTAAATGGAATCCTCTGAGTAAACCAGTAAGATAAAGGGCGAATCTGAAAAATCGACTCTTTTTTTTATTTTATTTTCCTGATACAGAAAGATGTAGGTAACACGACGCTTCGCATTGTTTCTCCTTTAGTTCTCTCACAGTTACAAATTAAAGTGAATAGCACCATCATCAGTAAAAAATTCAATGTCCGATTTCAATTACGAATCCCGGGTCTGAAACTCCCCTCCAAAATTCCACATTTTTTCAATCACGTTTATGAAGCAGCATTCCATAGAGTAAACATACTCCGTTGCTAACCTGAAGCACTTCTAGAACTTTGACTTCGATTTCCCAACACCCGGAATTCGTGATTCGCCCTTACTCGTCCAAGGTCCAGAATTGGTCTCCGATTTTTTCCATATCGGAACATTTCATCAACCGCCATCTTTAACTTACAATAATGTGGATTGTAAGAATACTGTACGTAAGTTCGTGTCAATGATGCTGCTTTCATTAAGGGTTGTGGTTTATTGAACTTAGCGGTCATCACATCGTTCGAAAATCAACTCGAAAATTAATTAATTTTCTTGCGAGTCATTTTTGTTTAAGCTAGCAATTTTGTTTATAATATCTTATTTATTTTTAAGGAACAACAAGTGAGTGATTTTATCTTAATACTTTTAGGAGCCAAGCAAAATAAAGGACTGATCAAAATCAATGGTCTTAAACAACGAAGGAAGAATTAAAACAACTAGATATATACTCCCTAGTTGTCGAAGCGCCGTAAAAAAAAAAGAAAAAAAAAAGTCCGTCACGCAGGAGCTGCATAACTAAGCACTTTCCTCAGAATGTGTAGACTACATTACTGAATAATTTGCTGTAAATAACCTATATAAATAAAATAAAAATGTGAATAGTTCTGCTCATTTACATTTCTTATGAGAACTGTTCAATTATTAATTTTGTAAATAATTTGCTTCCAGAGTTATGTTTATACATGATACTGTACTACTTAATAAATACACAAAAACTTCATTTTCCGTCTTTTGATCTGACGCAGGAACAGGATACAGTCCCTCTGGTGGGAGATAGCGCTCCTCGCGGTGGCTTTGGGAACCCACCTCTGGCGGGCTAATTCTAATGAAACTGAGTTTAAAGTAAACCCTCTTTTCCAATAGACCGATTTACTTCATTTTTACAAAACTTCTTTCTCATGAAATACCCACGACGTATACCGCGTTTCATTACAATTCAGCAGACATTACGACCGGTATGAGTATATAAAGTAAACCCCCCCCCCCCCCCTCAAAATAACCCGATTTAGTTTATTTTTACAACACATTTTTCTATGTTGATTACTACCACGAATACCGAGTTTCGTTGAAATGTAACCAAAATTACGTCTGGTAGTGGCAAATTGGTAATGTGGGTCCGGAGTACACCCCCCCCTCCTAATGAACCGATTTAGTTTATTTTTACAACGAATTTCTGTCTTTAGATCAACATAACGAATACCGATTTAGTTCATTTTTATATCTCACTTTTCTCTCTATATTTCCACTACGAATACCAAGTTTCGTTGAAATATAACAAAAACTACGGCAGGCATGGTCAAATGGGTCCGGGGTAAACCCCCCCTCCCGGTGGACCGATTTTGATGGTTAACGAACTCTTTCAATCGTTTGCTAATTTCACGCTATAAACCACGATTTGCGAAGAAAAACCAAAAAGTCTGGGCGCTATCGTGTTAACAGACACACACACACACACACACACACAAACACACATATATATATATATATATATATATATATATATATATATATATATATATATATATATATATAAATTTTAACGGGGGTCATTTTCGGTGTCTATTAGGTAGGATCGATAAAGATTTGAAGACATTTTTCAAAAATTCCGTCATGACTGCAACCTCAATAGCTACTTTCCTTGGGAGAAAAGTGCTAAAAACAAGATATAACTAACAAATGCACACAATAAAACTTGCTGAAAAAATGAAAACACTAAAGTGAAACTATCATATTTGACCGAAAATAGGATAAATGAAATGCAATTAAATATAATTTTAAACAATGTAATTCAGTTATTTTGTCAGAAATAGCTAAAAATACTAAAATATGTCGTTATTTTGTCAGAAATAGCTAAAAATACTAAAATATGTCGTTATTTTGACAGAAATAGCTAAAAATACTAAAATATGTCGTTATTTTGTCAGAAATAGCTAAAAATACTAAAATATGTCGTTATTTTGACAGAAATAGCTAAAAATACTAAAATATGTCTTTATTTTGACAGAAATAGCTAAAAATACTAAAATATGTCGTTATTTTGTCAGAAATAGCTAAAAATACTAAAATATGTCGTTATTTTGTCAGAAATAGCTAAAAATACTAAAATATGTCGTTATTTTGTCAGAAATAGCTAAAAATACTAAAATATGTCGTTATTTTGACAGAAATAGCTAAAAATACTAAAATATGTCTTTATTTTGACAGAAATAGCTAAAAATACTAAAATATGTCGTTATTTTGTCAGAAATAGCTAAAAATACTAAAATATGTCGTTATTTTGACAGAAATAGCTAAAAATACTAAAATATGTCGTTATTTTGACAGAAATAGCTAAAAATACTAAAATATGTCGTTATTTTGTCAGAAATAGCTAAAAATACTAAAATATGTCGTTATTTTGACAGAAATAGCTAAAAATAATAAAATATGTCGTTATTTTGTCAGAAATAGCTAAAAATACTAAAATATGTCGTTATTTTGTCAGAAATAGCTAAAAATACTAAAATATGTCGTTATTTCTTTTCGACACTTCGTTTTATCAAGCAGATCATCATTAATCTAAATAAGCATTTACATTTGTTACAATAATTGATTTATTGAAGATCTCAATTATTTAATTCAGTCTTTATTGTTTTTTTTTTTTGTTTTTTCTTTACGGCGCATCTACATCTAGGTCATTAGCGCCGACATCCAGGGTGCATCGAGGAATTTTACCAGCGAGCCGTGGGATGATAAAATTCCTGCCGGAGGTTGGGAATCGAACCCACCATCTCCCGCTTATGAATCCAAGGCGCTAGCCATTAGACCACGGGAGGCCCCAGATTTTATTGTTAAAATTGTATTACTACCTTAGGTTTATTATTGAACGGTATTACTCTATTATTATTTCTTTAAACTATAAATAGAAGTTTTATTTTATTTTTTTTTGTTAGTATCACACTAAAAAGTTTATTTGTTAGTAAAATACTACATGCAATTACATCGGATACATATATCAGCGAGGAAGCAGATCCCGACACGTTATCATGTGAATAAACTCTACGTTATCAACAATATATTAGGTTGCTACGGGTGATAGGTATCGAAGCACCTAACACAGTGTATATACACCAATCACCAGCTTCACCACAGTCCATTGGCTGATCACCATTTCTAATTACATGAATAAATCATGTAATCCCAATGTAAACATATCGCGGATAGAACTGTCAATTTAATTGGTGAAATTCAGCTTCTGTATCGTTTTTACGTTTCGTTCGACGTGTACACATTGTCAGGGAAATGTTTTCACCGGCCGAAAACATATTGGATGTATTTTTTATCCGTTACAAAAAGCCAACGCAGAGTAACTGCGCCATGACTGCGCGTTTTCGAATAACAAAAAAAATTATTTATTATTTTCATATAAAAGAAAATTTGTTTTTGTGCTTGTTTTACACAGCGTTTCGGCTCAATAAATTAACACCACAAGTAAATTCGGACCTGTAGTATCAAATTTAAATCTAGAACAGAAAACTAAAATTATTTCTAAAGATGAAGGTAAAGTCTATTAAATTACCTAGGATATTTAAGAAATAAACATTTTTTAAATGGCGGACAATTCTTCATTTTCTAATATTGAAACCGTCGAAAATCGGTCATAAAATCCTATAATTCAATTAATTGAAAAAAATCGTCGTACTTTACTACCAAATGTTATGACGAAGTTGCAGATAAATGTTGTTTATATGTTGCAGATAAAAGTTGTGTATATGTATATATATATATATATATATATATATGTATGTGTATATATGTATGTATATATGGGTGTGTATATGTATGTACATATTATATTTATTTATTTTCTTTTAATATTTATATTTTGTATTTATTTATAACATTTATATTTTATATTTGCATTTTATATTTATATCTTATATTTATATTTACTATATGCTTTGTTTTTGCAAAGTTTTTCATTGCTCTTTCATATTAAATCTAGACTAATGTTAGAGGGAATTTCTGTAAATTCTATTCTACTAGAATGACATTCGATACAAGATTTAGACTATACCAGATACATATTAGGTTAAAAATATGATGCCCCTCAATATTGAAAAAAAAAAAAACTGTACATAAAGTATAAATATTGTTTATATAAAATCTATATATTTAAAACGAAATGTAATATATAAAAAATGTATGTTATTTGCAAAGCATGGGACATGCAGAATAAACTCCCTCTCTATAGGGTTACTATAGGGAGGAAATAGAGAAGTTGCAGATAAAATTTTAATAAAATAGAACTGGTGAAAATTGAAGGCCCTGGCGTATCGCCGACTTTAAAAAATATTTTTGACAGAAACGACTTTAAATTTTAATTTGGGTACTTTAATGTTAAGTTATTTCGTAGTTGTTTTTAATAATAAAGATAAATATTTCGTTCAGAGACTTGTGCTCAGATTCAGAAACATATAATCATGCTTTAGGTCCACCCGACAAACCTAAGCACTGTACTATATGACATACAGTCCAAGCGGACATTTTTTGTGACGTTTTTATTCCAGTTTATTCATCGCTAAAGCATATTTATGCTAAAAATGGTTTTTAATTTGAATTGTGGAAGGAGGTCCAGTTAAAAAGGCACATTTAAAAACTTTTCCGCTACATAAACGCTCTTTATATCATTTTTGATTAGTTAAGGAAACATATAAGCCCCTAAAAAAATGGTAAAAAAAAAGTTACTAGGACCCAGAATTTGCAACGTGATTATTTGCCCCCCCCCCCCCCCTTCCACCCTAAATATGAACCAGGAATCTGTCCGTGGTATATATCTGTTTATCAGGACTACATGGCTTACTGATGTAGTTCGTGGTTTGGGGAGATTGAGGCTTGGATTCGTGCCATATTTGTTCATTACCCATAATCCTCCTAGCTTTGCAATTATAGGAACGGTCAACTTCTGGGTACCCTGCAGCGATTCGTGCTTAATAGGGTAGGACTACCGAAATCAGATATTATTCTGTAAACGGTTTTCCAACGACTGTACTATCAGAGCAAAAATATTTTGTTTCCCATTTTTGCTTATTATTCCAGTCTTTTGAAAGCAATTTTAAACATTGAACTCAACGCAAAATAGGAATTAGAACATTTGAAATGCCCTTTCTTTTATATTATAATTTGATTTATTTTGTATTATAATTTTTCATGACTACAATACATAAATACGTTAGTTAATTGTGCTCTCACAGGGATCATAGAGAAATAAATAAATACATCAGCTTATCTATAAACCGAAGTTAAGCATCGTCGGGCGTGGCCAGTAGCTCAATAAAGTACAGTTTATAAATTACTTTGGGATGTTGTACGTGCGGAGTCTCCTTCCACCAGCACTGTGCAGCGTTGTGTTGTGTAGAAACTATTGGTTTATAAAATAAGTTTGTAGCGTTTTTCGATATATTTCAATTTAATTCTCTCTGTGTTTATAAAATATTGTTCCTTGGTCAATAATAAGCAGTTGGGATTCGGCTAAGAAAAAATCAATACGATTTTTGTAGAAAATCTGTATTAGGGAGGTTTCGGCTACTCTTTGGTAGCCCCCGTCAGCTAAAATGACAAAAGCAAAGAAATAACAGAATTAATACACAGATGATAGATCTATACATATAAATCAACATTTTTTGTGAACAATATTTTGTTAAAATATGAGAACAATTTTGTTGTTACTAAAAAAAAAACAAAAAAACAAAAGAATATGTACAACAGTAATAATATTATTAATTAATTTTAATTTTTAACAGTAAATAAGTTACTACATACAAATCGTGAAAATATAAAAGAAAAGTGGAATCTCAGGGTATATGTAACTGAACAAAATCAAGTGGTGGGAGGAGGTCCGTAGGGATCAAAAGAGTTTTATGTCAGGAAGTTGGTCAATTATGTTTACATACTGTAAAACAGGATTAGTTAAGGTCCTTTTATGATTCAGTTTCAACCGAGATTCATTATCTTTAAGTGATATTTTTATTGCTCAAAATGGAGCAGAAAAAAATTAATTTTCATCATTTAATCTTTTACTTCCAAAAAGTAAAATTCGCTGCACAGACGGTTAACAAAATGTGCAGTGTGTATTGCGATGATGCCTTAGGAGAAAAAAAACTGTCTGTAAGTGGTTTGCTCGGTTCAGAACCGAAAATTTGGACTTGGAAGACGCTAAGCTCTCGGGTCATCCTTCACCCGTTGATGATGACCAAATTCTAGCATTGGTCACAGACAACTATTCGTTGGTCACTTATTTCGGGTCCTTTAAAACTGTTTTTACTTTAGACCGCTTGAGGACAGCAAAATGCACATATACAATTACTTGAACGATGGCAAGATGTAATACATCAAAATTGGTCATTATAAATTATAAAAATATTTCCAAGTATCTGCATTTTTTATTGAAATTATCAGGAAGAATTGCTTCGAACTTATTGTACAACCCAGTAACTACAGAATCCTAAAAAAATAAATCGTTTAGAGCCTTCTGCTCAAATTCAGGAACATAAATATGCTTCAGGTCCGTCCGACAAACCTATGTAATGTGCTGTATAACATATAGTCTTCTTTTTCGCATGCGCGAAAGCCAGCGGAAACCTTCTTGTGACACCTTTTTGTGACGCTAGGTCCACCCGATAAACTTAAGTGATGTACTCTATAACATACAGTCATATTTTTCGTACATGGCAACTGCGCATGCGAGAACGCCAGCGGACACTTTTTTGTGACACATACAGTATTGTTTTTCGTACATGGCCACGCCACTGCGCATGCGCGAACGTCAGCAGACACTTTATTGTAACGGTTTTTCCCAGTTTAGTTACCGCTAAAGCATATTTATGCTAAAAAAGTTTAATAGATAACCACATACAGTTAATCTAAAACCTTCTTTAAGTACAATCATTGTTGCTAGTTTTAGCACTTTCCTCCGAAGGAAAGTAGCTATTGAGGTTGGACTCATGACGGAATTTTTGAAAAATTTCTTCAAATCTTTATCGATCCTACCTAGTAGACACCGAAAATGACCCCCGTTAAAATTTATATATATATATATATATATATATATATATATATATATATATATATATATATATATGTGTGTGTGTGTGTGTGTGTCTGTTAACACGATAGCGGCCAGAGTTTTTGTTTTTTCGTCACGAAACTTGGTATATAGCATTCAATTAGCAAACGATAGAACGAGTTCGTTAACCACCAAAGTCGGTCCACCGGAAGGGGGGGTTTACCCCGAACCCAAAACACTAATTTGACTATGTCAGCCGTAATATTTGTTATATTTCAACGAAACTTGGTATTCGTCGTGGTAATATAGAGAGAAACGTGAGATATAAAAATGAACTAAATCGGTTCATTAGAAGGGGGGTTTACTCCGGACCCACAATACCAATTCGCCACTACCAGCCGTGATTTTTGGTATATTTCGATGAAACTCGGTATTCGTAGTGGTAATCCACAGGTAAATAACTGTTGTAAAAATAAACTAAATCGGTTCATTAGGAGGGGGGTTTACTCCAGACCCACAATACCAATTCGCCACTACCAGCCGTGATTTTTGGTATATTTCGACGAAACTCCGTATTCGTAGTGGTAATCTACAGGTAAATATGTGTTGTAAAAATAAACTAAATCGGTTCATTAGAAGGGGGGGTTTACTCTTGACCCAAATTCTTAATATACTCATACCGGTCGTAATTTCTGCTGTATTGTAACGAAACGCGGTATACGTCGTGGGTAACTCATGAGAAAGAAGTGTTGTAAAAATGAGCTGAATCGGTCAATCGGAAAGCGGGGGTTTAATTTGTAATATATTTCAATAGAAAAGCCCGTCAGACGTAGGTTCACAAAGCCGCCGCAAGGAGCGCTTTCTACCACTAGAGTGACTGTATCCTGTTCCTGCGTTAGATCAAAATACGATAATATGAGGTTTTTTGTATTTATTACGTAGTGTAATAGGTACCATGTGTAAACATAACTCTGGAAGCAAATTATTAATTGATCAGTTACTCATTACAAATTTAAAAGAGAACTATTCATGTTTTTATTTTATTTATGTAGGATATTTTAAGCAAATTGTTCTGGAAAGCAATCTACACTACCCAAATTCTGAGGAAAGTGCTTAGTTATGCAGCTCCTGCGTGACGGACTTTTGGTCCTTAGACTCGTTACTTAAGCTGCTTAGTTATCTCTGATGATAACTAAGTTTGAATCAGTAATTAGTGTTGTTCTATATAGAGAGTGTATATAAATGTGTATATACAACTCCCACTCCTTAATCCCCATCAGAAGATTTCTCTCTGCTTGGAGATTTATTATCCGATACAGAAATGGAACAGTGGTAAATTACTGGGGCTTCCAACTTCCTAATGACGTCAATACTTCATTATAATTTATGACGTAGGATCAAGTAGTGACGTCACTGTTCCCCGCTTTAGAGGCTCCCGAGTAAATTCCCTTGTCGATATTTTCATGCGTCTATTAATATAAATACGACAAGCTGCGCAAGGCTCTCTGCGTCGGTGGATGAATGAAGTGTCTGGTTTCCACTTAGAGAGATGCGGGTTCCTGAGTCCTCAGAGCTTTGTTTATAACGTCGAACGGCGAAAGTAGAAAATACGGCTCTCTCCGTGGTCTAGTGGTAGTGATGGGTTCGAGTCCCACCGGCGACATGGATTTTTCTCAGTTCAGAGCCCGTTGGGAGAGTTCCCTGCTGCAAAAAAAAAAAAAAAAAATATTTTATAGCCTTCTACTCAAATTCAGGAACATACATATGCTTTAGGTCCACCCGACAAACCTATGTAATGTACTGTATAATATAGATTCTTCCTTTTCGGCCACTGCGTATGCGCAAACGCCAGCGGACACATTTTTGTGACACTTTTTTCCAGTTTAGTCACCGCTAAAGCATATTTATGCTAAAAACAAAAAGACCCGTCTTAGGTGATAAGAAATCGATAAATACTTAATTAAATTAATATGGGTATTTATTATTGTATAGAAGGCCCGGTGGCCGAGAGTAGGCGTCAGGACGTCCTTGCCAAAGGTCGTGGTTACGATTCCCACTAGGACCGGTGGCTTTTCATTTCAAAAAAGAAAATACATCAGCCTTATCGTGGCTAGGAAAGGGTGGTAACCTATAGATAACCCGTCCTAAAATTCTTAGTTAATAATAAATGGACGTTAAAAAAAATAAACAATATAAAATCCTTACCAATTAGTATTATTGTATATATTATTAAAAATAAATAGTAGTAGTTTAAAAAAAAATATGTCTGTGCCCTTGTCCAGATACTTTTGTATTTTTTTTTTTTTTTTTTTTGTTTTGTTTTTTTGGGCCTCAGTTATTTTTCAAATATTTAGTTTTTTATATATTTTTATTTTAAAAATATATAAAAAACTAATATGGACTTTAAAAATTGTTTTAAATTCCATGTCATGATGTAAACGTTTGCTTACTGTTGTGTTGTCTATGGAGCATGCCGAAATGTTCGAAATATTTTTTTTTTTTTTTTTTCTGAAAATCAGGTTGTTGTTCTTTGCCGAATTCCAACCATCCCTTGATTTATTATCACCTCGACGGCTAACATTTCGTTGGGAAAATTTATTTTGCAACAGTATTGTGTAAATTGTCATATTGTCATTAATAAATAGGTGAAACTTGGAACCAATTTTTTAGTTCTTCTTATCTGAAAGGTTTTTCGTTTCGTCCATTTCGCAAACGAATCCTCGAAATGGCCTATCCTAAGCCCTGCAGGATGTTTGTTCTTGGACTACTGTCACACAGACAGACAGCTATGTGTTTGTTCAGATTATTGATACATTGTTGCATCTTCCTCCTTTTCCTCGAATGCTATAGAACCCCCCGAGCTGGTTGTGTAAACACACCCCTAAGGGGCGTCCCGACACACCCCTTCGGATCCCCAGATGCCCCAGGTGGCGGCCGTTATGAGTCCTATACCTACAGAACCCTCCCTACCTGCGCGGAGTAACACACCGCCGACAACAATACAGAAGGACTCGCGCGTCACTGCGTCAATTAGGGAACACAAACAGGCAGAGAGATATGTGTTATGGACGACCCTCCCATCGCTAGACATATGCCCATTGTAAACGGTTCTATGATCATCTAATAGTCCTTTATGCAAAAACTCTGCCACAAAGCTTCTAGCGGACAACAACTGTCTAATCCTTAACAAGATCGGATTAATAAATTAAATAGCTACCTTATGGTACTTAAATATTCCCAAAATTTCCACAAAAATTCTTTTTTGACAAGAACTGCGTCATCTTAGCGCGGCTAGTGTCAGAAAGCATGGAATAGAAACAGTTAATGCTATCTTAAAATTATTGTTGAAACCCTACATTAATAAAATAATTGTATTCTCTATTTATTTTTATATTTGAGCTTCGCAACTTTATAGCAAAGTCGTATCTTCAGTAATTCCTGTACAATAATTAAAAGATTAATAAATAAAATTAATAATTCAAAATTACATAAAAGAAGTTATTAGAAAAAAACGACTTAAAACGTTTACAAAAATAAATATAAAAAGAAAAAAAGAGCCCTGCAAGTTAAGGCAATCGTTTTATGCCTATGTTATGGTTATATATATATATATATATATATATATATATATATATATATATATATATATATATATATATATTACTTGCTTATTTTAGTAACTAGCTATTAATTCCTGAGACATTTAAAGATGGTATATTACCTATTATTTGACGAACTTTATGGATATAATTTGATTAGCCAAATATGGGGAATGTTTTTCCTGAACTAACCCTCCGTCGTGGGAGTTCTTTTTGCGGTATATTGTCCCACTAACAATCAAGCCTTCGACTTATTCTGTTTTCGCTACCAAAAAAAAACTCAGTCCCGTATCCCATATGCTACGATACTTGACGATATGGCACATTAGGGAGGTAGTGTAGTCAGTACTATGCTCCGCCCGCCTGATTTTCCCCTTTGGATCTCCGAATTCAACCCACGAACGAAGAAAAAATATCTCATTTCTGATTATGAAGTTGTTTGTTTTTTTTCCTCTTACTATCTGCACGTAAATATAATATCATGATGATTAGATAGTTAGCCGTCGAGGTGATAAGTACAGATGGAATGGTTGGGATTCGGCTAAATAAACCTCAATATGATTTTGTTTTAAAAAAATCTATATTTCGGACGTTTCGGCTACTCATTGGTAGCCTTCGTCAGCTAAAATGACAAAAAAAAGAAATTAATACAGAAACAATCAAGAAAAATTTATAATTGTGATAGGTAACAGAACTATAGATACAGTTTAACTTATAACAGAACATATCGTCTTAAAATTCTTAGAATGAGTAGAATGAAAAAGAAAATAGGTACAGTAATTGATTTTAATAGTAATTAGTAACATTAATTGATTTTACAAAGAAATGGTATATAGTTCTCTTATTTCTTTGTAAAATCAATTAATGTTACTAATTACTATTAAAATCAATTACTGTACCTATTTTCTTTTTCATTCTACTCATTCTAAGAATTTTAAGACGATATGTTCTGTTATAAGTTAAACTGTATCTATAGTTCTGTTACCTATCACAATTATAAATTTTTCTTGATTGTTTCTGTATTAATTTCTTTTTTTTGTCATTTTAGCTGACGAAGGCTACCAATGAGTAGCCGAAACGTCCGAAATATAGATTTTTTTAAAACAAAATCATATTGAGGTTTATTTAGCCGAATCCCAACCATTCCATCTGTACGTAAATATAATATGTTATTAAAACGTATATTTACTACCTGGATGAACGTCAAACGCTTGAAAAATGTTTCAACTCAGTCCGTCGTTTAGGAGTAGCTGAATCCAAAATTTGGCAAAACTTCTTTCGCCCATTTGATCGAAATCTTGTATAGATACAGGAAAAAAATATTGCAAGGAGATATTCATCGTGAACTCCATTCTAAACCTCATCTAGGAGTAGGACGAAGATCGAGCGATAGTACTTACAAATAAGAAGAAATAGATAACCTGCAAAGAAACTGTAAGGTAATCTATAGGTACCAAAATCACTGTTTAAAATCACAACAGATACTTCAAAGTAACTGGATGTGGTCTTCGCAAACAGACCCAAAATTTCTGATACAAAATAATAATAATAATGCTGTAATTATATGAATTAAAAGATAGGGTCTCAGTGAATTCATCATGATAATTAGATAGTTAGCCGTCGAGGTGATAAGTAAAGATGGAATGGTTGGGATTCGGCTAAAGAAACCTTAATACGATTTTTGTTAAAAAAATCTATATTTAGGACGTTTCGGCTACTCGTTGGTAGCCTTCGTGACCTAAAATGACAAGAAAAACAGAAATTAATACAGAAAAACGTTTATAATTGAGATAAGTAACAGAACTATAAATACACTTAACTTATTATAACAAGAACAATTTGGTCTTAAATTCTTAGAATGAGTAGAATGAAAATCAAAAAGAAGGCTATTATATTGATATGTATTAACATAATAGCCATTTTTCTTCTTTTTTTGTTATGTTTCTTTTTGATTTTCATTCTACTCATTCTAAGAATTTAAGACCAAATTGTTCTTGTTATAATAAGTTAAGTGTATTTATAGTTCTGTTACTTATCTCAATTATAAACGTTTTTCTGTATTAATTTCTGTTTTTCTTGTCATTTTAGCTGACGAAGGCTACCAATGAGTAGCCGAAACGTCCTAAATATAGATTTTTTTAACAAAAATCGTATTGAGGTTTCTTTAGCCGAATCCCAGCCATTCCATCTTTACTTAAAATATAGGGGAAGTAAAACTAGACATGTATAAGAAGGGGCAGGTTTTTGAAGAAGCCGAGGACAGGAACAGATATCGACCAGGACCATCACCCCTTCTCCCATCTCTCTCTCCCTTCTCCCCCCTCTCATCTCTCCCTCCCAATCCTATCTCTCTCTCTCCTTTAGATGTCCTGTCCTTTACTCCGACCTAGGACTCCAAGAAGGAAGGATTAAATTCCAAGGACATCCTTAATAAACTCCTTTAGCTCGTCTTGAAGGACTGGGAGTTCAAGTCTTGAAAGTTGCCTCGTAAAAAGGGGAATAGAGACGGAAAGCAAACGGAAGTGCCGGTGCTTAAAAGTGCTAAGCTCAGGTGGATGCTTTTTGAGGTCTTATCCCCCATTTATGTTGCAAGTATTTTATTAGCAGGAGTACAGATGAGGTTTTACACTTTGGCTGCCTTTTCATGACTAACTTTGTGCAAAGCATACTTTTCTTTTTTTAAAAAAAAAGATTACAACTATATACTCTTGTCCTGAAGTACAGGAGCTCGATATTTTCAAGCGAAGTAAAATATTTTATATAGGGGAGACGTTTCGGCTGCACTTTGGCAGCCTTCTTCAGCTAAAAAATATATGCAACTTATAAGTAAAAAAAGGCAGAAATGAGCGTAGTATATACATCATGACAATAAATTTGAACCAATCTTATTTTTAAAACAATGATGAACATATTTGTACAGATTGTAAATATCAATAAAGGAGAAAAAAAAACCAATGAAAATTCGGTAGGTAGGTAGTTAGAAAGTAAACAAACACAACATGTAGAAAGAAATAAGCAAACAGTACAAAACTAACATTATTAAAATTTTTATATTATGAGAAATCTATTCTATAAGTGAATACAAATAAATTTATAATAATCAATATACAGACACGTACCCCTAGAGAATGCTTAGGGGGGGGGGATTTTTCTCCTAGCCGAATCCCAACCATACCTTGCCTTCGTATTTTATATAGGAATATCGGAATTGAGGCATCAGAGCTGGACACTTACATTCATGCAGTCTGTAATAGGTATCTACAAAGAAATAATAGGCAGCCCGAGTATAGCACTAACCACACTATCTCCCTGGTGTGTCGTAAGCTGAAAATCACATACCTCTCTACCGGAAGATCCTTTTCGGAGCGAAAAAAATCGGAACGCTTACGTTTTCGAGTTTATATGCTTGCAGGTACTCGTTTTATAGGTTTCTTAACGTAGAAAAACGAATGAAACCATTTTTAAATCGATATCTGTAAATTTTGGTTCCGTTTAGAGTTCCTCGCTCCATAGGGGGGACACCCGCATCCGGAAGTTCCGACACGAAACGTTCATTTTCCAAACCCCATAGATCAATAATATGACGGTGGTTTAAATTTGTGTGTGTATATATATATATATATGTGTGTGTGTGTGTGTCTTTTCGCTCTCTAGGTGGCTCAAAAAGGGTCCGATTTTGATGAAATTTGGTACGAAAATCTTTCGTCTAATTTGAAAGGTCGAGTTCGTTAACCAGAAGAATCCGCCCACCAGAACAGGTCTTTTGGAGCGAAATTCGCGGAGAAAAAAATCAAAACGCTCACGTTTTTGAGTTCATATGCATTCTGGTAATCGTTTTATAGGCGTATTAACATAGAAAAAGAAATGAAACCATTTTTAAAGAGATATCTGTAACCGTTTTCGAGAATTATTGAACCTCCTATTTTCCAAAATAATTTTTAGTTTGGGTATTCCGAAACGATTAATTCAGTTGAAACTTGTTTCAGACGTTTAATATTCATCTAATATAAGATAGATAAATTTTGGCTCTGTTTGGAGTTAAGAAAGTACTAGAAACAAAATATTTCATTAACAGGCATGAAAAGTTTTGGATTTTGTATATTTTCTAAATTATCTCGAAAACGGTTGGGAAATCGCGGTACGTGGAAGGTGACCATTCGAAAGCTTACTAAATTCCCTACAAACTTATACTTTTCTGTCAATAAAAAAAAAAAGAAATAAAATTAAATGAAATTTACATCTACAGTACGGTTTTGAATAATTTTCTAGAAGGAATCCAGGGAATACAGGAAGAAGGATGGAGCGTAAGTAAAAAGAGGAACGAAGGATCAGGAAACGAACCCTTTTTCCTAAAGCAAACACTTCCGCCTCTGGTATTTTTCTTTTTAACTTTCCCTTCTAAAGCCCGACAAATTATTATTTTTGTAGAAAAAGGGGAATACTCCTCGCCCGAGGAGCCGGTTTTTTTTTTTTTTTTTTTTGCTTCGGGAACATTTACCAATCTCTCTCCCAATTAGTTTATTATTCTAATGGCGGACTGCAAAGAGTAAAAAGTAATTAAAATTTATTTGAAATGCAATAAAATATGGAGGTAGGTAATATAAAATGGAGAAGAAAAAATAAACCCTCTAAAATAAATAGAGAAACTTCGGTCACACAGGAGTTGTGTAAACTGACAACATTCCACAGAAAACCGCCGCAATAATAAAGTCAATCAGTGATATAGGAACTTCCATTGCCTCGTCCACATTTCTCTATTGAAGGCCTCAAATTATGCCCCAACATTACAATATAAAGAACTGTAATTTTGTTAATTGTTTTAATTGAACCACCCCATAATCTCGTAATCTCAGGAAAACCTTCTTTTCTAGGCCAGCTGGGTTATTAATTAAAAAGTCCGATTGACTTTGGAAAGCTTAGAATAAAAATGAACAGTTTTTCTTCAGTATTTCAGACAGATTAGGCATCACAGGAAACTGACAGTAGCAAACTTCCACAGGTGCGGATAATTCTTAATCCTCATTCTTAGCGCGGTTACGTACATCTCGAAGAAATGGAATAGATTAGCATCACAAATCACAGGAAACTGACAGTAGTCAACTTACACAGAAGCGGATAATTCTTAATCTGTATAAGTCAATACACTTATGTACTGAAAACTTACTCACTCTTCAACTACTGCTCAGAAGGCTCGATCCTAAACAACCAAAAATTCGTTGTCATTTAAAGTATCTTGTTTTACTAGCAAATTCATTTTACTGTAATTGTAAATATATATTTCATAGCGAATAAAATTCCGTTCTCTCATGGGCTAAATCTTTTTTTTTTTCTTCCTTTTTTTAAGGGCGTGCCACGGTTAAATCTTTGCTATAAAATAAAATTTAATGATAACTTCAGTTGTAACAGTATGAGGAAGGTTATATAGATAGGAGAATTAAAAACAAACGTATGCATAAGCCATAATAATTAGACATAGCCAACGTGATATTTTCGTGATCTATGGTTTCTGAAACGATAAATTCTCTGGTCGGTACTTCCGGATTGCGTCGTAAGGTCGACCTCATAAGCGGGTTTCCTCCCTATGAAGGGGGAGCGAAGTATCGCGCTAAAAGAAGAACTTTCCGACAAATGCTTGCTTTTCCTGGTCTGATTTTGCTGCTATGCAGAATACACGTACAAACAAGGCGTATATAACGAGAGGGCTGCAGCCCCCCCTGAAATTTTGATTTCATTGTTAAAAATGTATGATAAAAACTCAAAAATAAATTAATTAAGCTCATTGAGAGGAGATCGTTGACCTATTTAATAAAACTACATTTTATCATAAAAATGGTTTTATTGTGCCGACGTTTCGGCTTGAACTTCAAGCCTTCATCAGGGCTGTAAAAAACAAGTAGGACGGATGTAATACTGAAATATACATATATATATATATATATATATATATATATGCCTACATACAAAAATACACATACATATATACATACATGCATATATGGAAAAATACAAAACATAAAATACTAGAACATAATATATAGAAGAACAATGTGCTCTAGAAGTGTTTGGATTATTAGGAAAACAGATATAAGAATAACAGATTACATATTAGATTAGATATAAGAATAACAATATGGGCTTACCGATGGGAAGATAGAGAACTATTCCTCACAAATGCGGGATCATTTCTGACAGTTAATACAGGGAAACATTGGAAGAAAGGAGTTGGCGAGGGGGGGGGGGTTCTGGACCACCCAATGGGTAGAGAACATAGAAGATGAAAGAAAGAGCGGCGAAGTACAGTAAGGGATCATAAAGTCATAAAATGTTGTTTTAATGGAAAGGGAGGCAGGTATAAAGGGCTATATTGCAGGCGGTATAGGGGATTAGGATGGAGTTTTTAATAAATGGAAGATGTTGGAGTAGGTAGAGGAGATGACTTCTTTGTCAATTATGTCATTAACTGGGTTATTTTCTAGGTGGTTAAATAAGATCACTTAGTCCAGAAAAAATAATTCTTTTTTGGGTTGTAATAGAGTTTTAGTTTGCTAACTATTCCAAGATCTAGGATGTTAGTATTTCATAACCTCTGCTTACAACCAATGTAGAATATGAGTGTTCACAACAAATAAGTATTCATTTATCAGTATTTTCAATTTATGTCAAGGCGTGTTTCCTGCCGGATTTCGTTTAATTTATCATTTCCGAATTGAATAAAATTGGAGCGCGTTTGGGACAATGTTAAACCTCTTGCCTAAAATTCAACAAGGCCCCAGTTAAAATTGTTTATCTGCTAGTGTCGTCGTTTTACTTTACAACCAGAGCATAGGACTGACCAGACTATCTCTCTGGTGTGCCTTATGAAGAATCAGACACTTCTACAGCATCTCTAGGTACCCTGGGCTTTTATAAACATATTCCAGTCATGATAAATGATGATGTACGTTTATTGCCCATTCTCCTTCCTGTTTGGATAACCTGACTGAGCACTCACACCTTCAATAAATAACTCATTAAGAACAAAAAAAAAACAGATCCCACGCTTCCCAATTAAAAATAAGCCATCCCCACTCATCGAAGACACGCCTAAAATAGGCAGAACAGGTGACAGTACTTCCCCCTGAACCCAGAACCGATGTCTGGGCATATGCTTCTCTACCTAACTACCACTCCCAGACAATTAGGCAGACTCGGGGTCTGGCATTTCCAGCCTCTAATACAGCAATTTGTCACAAAGCCGATTCTTTACTGTCTACGCCTCCTCGTTAATGTCAACTTCATTTACAGGAAGAATATCTTACCGTCACAATCCTATCTACATCAAACTGGACTGTACAGTAGATCTCAAATTGTAACAATTATATTAGGAGAATTCATCATCCTATCTTATCTGTGAAAGTATATATACATATATATATATATATATATATATATATGTATATATATACATATTCGCATTATAACAAGAAGAGTACAATAACCTTAAACCTTAATAGTCGGAGCGCTGGTAAAGCACTCTTCATGAAGTGTTTTATGCACCTTGAAATTTCTCCCCATTTGTAATAGGAAGGAAATCTGCCCCATCTGTAATCATAATCAGTTAGAGGATATCTACCATGCATTAATAACATGCCTAATTTACAATCCCACAGATCATCCTGTCTTACAGACATTATCCATCCAGAAAACCTGTTTTTTTTTTTTCTTTCAAAGATTTGAATGAATCTCAGGCACAAAAACTGTACTATTTGACGGTAGGGTCCCTAAACCTCAGAACATTTCTTTGTTACATAATATGTATAACATAACATATTATGTCATTACTATTAGTATATAGTTTTATATTTAGGTTTGAATTATTACTATAATCGATAATGCATTTATTCTTCTTATTTCTTTTTGTTATTTTTCTTTATTGTTAATTTATAATAACCTATCAAATAGTAATATTATATTTATAAATAGTTAGTTTTGTAATTATAAATATTATTAACTAGAGCCCGGAAGGTAGGTAAAATGCCTTTTTTATCTGAATGGATATATTGAAGAATCAGATAGAAATATGTATTTTTCCGTGCATTTAGGAAGTGTAGAGATAATTTTTATTTCGCCTTTTTTGCCTATTTTGGCTATTTTAAGATTTAAAGATTTTAAAAATCACATAACGAATTTCGAATTTCAGTTCGTCGAAAACAAAAAAGCTTTCACAAATAAAATTACATTTTGCCGTTACAAATATCAATTCGAAAGCGTATTTTCCCAACCCGTGGATTGACCCTCTGTAAATAACAGAGCCTTCCTTGGTAGAAGGAACGCACAGGCATAATGAATAGCAGGAAAGAGAGAGGATGAGAGAAGTACGTCTCCTTCCTCACACCCCTTTTGCTGTGAAAATGCTGTAGTTACCTGGTATTCCGGATTTAGAAATGATAAGATAATGCAGAGGAAGTTTTTCCATAATGAAAAACATTTTTTCTTAGAAGGTCTATGAGAGTTGATACTTTGAAAAAGCATCTTGTTGTTGCTTGTAAGAAAAGAAAGTAAGAGTAAGTACACTAATTCTGTGATAAATTGATAATAAAGAAATGAATGAGTATTTAAAATACATATTTTCCTTAATAATGAGTGAGATTCCTCTTTGCCTTCACTCCTAATAAATGCCTATTTTAATTACAATACTGCCTATTTTCAGTATTTCAAGTGCTTTTTTGCCTGCCTATTTTAACCAAAAATAAATGCGTATCTTCCGGGCTCTAGTTATAACACACCCCTTTGTATAGGGCAATCGCCTAAAACCAAAGTATATAAAATAAATAATAACAATGTGAATATACAAAATAAAATAAAAAAACGAAATCTACAACAATGTCATAACTCAGTTTCACTTTCTTAGTATCCCAATCAAGAGATGCTTATGTCATAACTCAGTTTCACTTTCTTAGTATGCCAATCAAGAGATGCTTATGTCATAACTCAGTTTCCCTTTCTTAGTATGCCAATCAAGAGATGCTTATGTCATAACTCAGTTTCCCTTTCTTAGTATGCCAATCAAGAGATGCTTATGTCATAACTCAGTTTCCCTTTCTTAGTATCCCAATCAAGAGATGCTTATGTCATAACTCAGTTTCCCTTCCTTAGTATCCCAATCAAGAGATGCTTATGTCATAACTCAGTTTCCCTTTCTTAGTATCCCAATCAAGAGATGCTTATGTCATAACTCAGTTTCCCTTTCTTAGTATCCCAATCAAGAGATGCTTATGTCATAACTCAGTTTCACTTTCTTAGTATCCCAATCAAGAGATGCTTATGTCATAACTCAGTTTCCCTTTCTTAGTATGCCAATCAAGAGATGCTTATGTCATAACTCAGTTTCCCTTTCTTAGTATCCCAATCAAGAGATGCTTATGTCATAACTCAGTTTCCCTTTCTTAGTATGCCAATCAAGAGATGCTTATGTCATAACTCAGTTTCCCTTTCTTAGTATCCCAATCAAGAGATGCTTATGTCATAACTCAGTTTCCCTTTCTTAGTATCCCAATCAAGAGATGCTTATGTCATAACTCAGTTTCCCTTCCTTAGTATCCCAATCAAGAGATGCTTATGTCATAACTCAGTTTCCCTTTCTTAGTATCCCAATCAAGAGATGCTTATGTCATAACTCAGTTTCCCTTTCTTAGTATCCCAATCAAGAGATGCTTATGTGCATATAGCTTAAACCTCTGTCAACTCTTTCACTCTATTAACTGCAAACGAAACATGCCCCAATAAAAAAACTTAATAAGAGAAAATTGGTAGAAAATGTGGCAAAAATTGTGGACAATAAATTAGGGAAAATAGAATCCTCAATAGCATGCTGGGATTCATCATCGTGGGCTAGCAGGAGGGAAGAGGTAGTCATAGCACGAATGGGAATCGGGCACACAAAACATTCACACAGATTCCTAATGTCGAAAGATGCCACAAAATTGTCCAAGTTGTGATGGCATTTTGTCAATAAATCACATTGTAGCCGAATGCTATGACTACAGGAAGGAATTGGGGAGAGTTAAAATTCCTACAAATATCAACATTGCGATAGGTAACGACAGCAAAATAATAAACTTTAAAAAAATATGTACATAAAAATCTATAAAGGAAAAAAAGCATATACAAGAGAAAATAAATAAGTAAAATTTGGGGAAAATGTAAAATAAAATGAAAATACAAATACAAAATTATAGTATATTAATTATTAGATTGCAGCTTGTAATGAATACAAGATAAATTAATAAGAACAAATTAATCAATAAATAATGACTAGAGAAAAATAGAAACACTTTCATACAAAATTCACAAACTCTCTTCATAGTTAACCAAACAAAGGCGACAGAGAAAGATCTGGTTATTGTAACATTAAAATTGTCTTCGTTAATAGTTTTAACAAATCGAAGAAAACCTTTCTGACGCCATTATAACTGTTTAACAGTATATAAATATAAAAAAAAAATCTTCTTAAAATGAATTGTCTACTAAAATATAAGTTGTATACTTCGGGAGTTGTACACAGCTTCCGGAGGATGTCTGTAATTACTAAAGGCATGTAGAACAAAAAAAGCCGAAGAGTACTATAGGGCAGCTTGTTGCATGGTGGTGTTTGTTTGTTCCGCCAGATGGATGCAGCTTGGTTTAGAGGGGTTTGGAAGTCCGTTGTTTACAAACTTCCAAGGGTTTCATTAGAATTAAACAGGGTATTTGACATATGATACTTTGAAAATGAGAAAATTCTGGGGTAAATTTTATTAAAAACACCTTTTCATATTGATCTACACCTCAAACCGAAATTCTTTTTAGACAATTCAGCCATTTTCAAATCAGAACAAAAATTATGTATTATTATATAATATAACCCCCTTATTTTTCATTTACAAATATTTATCAGCCCTTTGGCCAAAATTACATAATATACACAAATTAAAACTGATTTTACCTTAAAAAGGGCATTCCTTTTATAGATTCAGCAATTTAGGCTTTGCCATACGGACGTTAATCTCAATCAACTATTACCCTTAAAATTATTTTTATAAAACTCATTAATCTTAATTTATCAATTATTTCACCAACTCTATTATAAAAAAAGTTCACATTTATTTTTTTTACAAGAAAGAATCCAATTCATGTTTCAAACTTTCTAACATTTTCTTTGTCCCTTCCCTAATATTGATGACATTTCATGATCTAAAATATTTTATTGATCACTTAATAATCTTTTTGTGTGAAAAACATAGAGAATTCGAGGTGGAGGAAATTACCTGGGACCTCCAGGGTAACATTAAAAAAAAAAAAATTCTCTTTTAGCCTATAAAGTCGAGAAAAATGAGAATATATGTAGAATAGATTAAACCATCATCAATATTGTGTAAAAAAATAACATAAAAAATCCAAAAAATATTGCTTTGTTATAAGAAAGCAATTAAAAATAGAACAAAGGGGAAAAATATTAAAATTTAGTATTACACTTTAAACCGACTAGTAAATAAATATAAAATCTTTACGAAGGTAGAATTCGTCAGAGTTCGGTCGTGGTAACTTAATAAAACTACATTTTTTGCAGGAAAATCATTTTTATTTTTCACCGACGTTTCGGCTTGAAATTCAAGCCTTCATTAGGGCTGTAAAACAAGGACAGAGTTAATACTAATGTATATATATATATATATATATATATATATATATATATATATATATTTATACAAGCTCTAGCACCACTTACCAAATGTATCACTCACCCTGTACCATGTTTAATGTTTTCCTATTTCCAATATTTGTTTAGAATATATAAATTAGTATTAACTCTGTCCTACTTGTTTTACAGCCCTGAGGAAGGCTTGAATTTTAAGCTGAAACGTCAGCAAAAAAACCTCATTTTCCTATAAAAAGTGTCAACGGTCAACGATCTCCACTTAATCAAATCTTTACGTCTCTTAATTTTTTTAAGATGGTTTTATCAGCTATATATATATATATATATACACACATTTTAACGTGGGGCATTTTCGGTATCTAGTAGGTACAATCGATGAAATTGAAGAAAGTTTTCTATAATCCTTTGTTGACTGTATCTTACCTTCCTTTTTTTCTTTTTTTCTTTTTTACGGCGCATCAACAAATCGTGGCTATTAGCGCCGACAGCCAGGGTGCAACCAGGAATTTTCTCAGCGAGCCCTGAGATGAGAAAATGTCTGGCGCCGGTGGGGATCGAACCCACCATCTCCCGCTTATGAATCCAGCGCGCTAGCCGCTAGACCACGGAAGACCCCTCTTAGCTTCCTTATTGATAATGATGAAGAAATCAATTTTATCAATGCACTCAATAGCAATAATAGATATACTCTTATAGGAATATCTATCTATATTAAGGGAATACTAAAGTGTTGGTCATTTATTTTAAATTAATAGAAGTTTATTATTATTTTTATTCTTTGCTTTTTTTTTAATAATTTACTTTTTCGGTTAATTTAAATTTCATTTATGTTTTAATTTTATGATTATATTTCTAATGGAGGATATTTAATTAGGTATTATTAGTTATATTATTTGCTTGTTATATACAAATATTGTTATTTTGCAACTCATTTACTCATTATAGTGTGTTCATATTAGTGAAATAGTGCAAATATATGTTACAACAGTTAAAAAGTTTAAATTTAAAATTACTAACAATAGGACTAACTAAATAAATATATAAGACAAACTTCTTTGCTATGGAGAAATCCTGTATAGCAAATAAATAAATCATAATAATAATAATCCTTTGGTGAGTGCAACCTCAGTAGCTTCCATCGGAAAGCGCTAAAAGCAGCAAGCCAGGATGAGAAAGCGACATGTACAAGAGATGATGTAGATCGGAGCGATCGAAGGATGGTGCCTAACACAGTACCCTGTGCAATCCCAAAGGAGTTCCTTTCTTTCTTTAGCTATATTGCAAGGGCTCGTCTCTAGGGAGTCGGGAGTGTCAGTCCGTAGGAAAACCTCCGGGAAAACTTTAGGGAAATCCTGTCGGCTTTGGTAGAAACCTCACTTCCGTTTGAAACCTCCTGGAAAGAGCTCAAAGGATTCTTCTTTGGGATCGGGTTCACTTACTGACATATTGCTGAAGCATAAGTGATCGCCATACTTTACGATGTGAAGATGGGTCTGCTGAAGGGCAGAACGACCTTCCAAATATTGTCCAGAAGAGCTTAATTCCTGACGAAGGTTTGGTTTGGTTGTGAGTTAAAGGACATAAAACCTCCTGGAAATAGCTCAAAGGATTCTTCTTTGGGATCGGGTTCACTTATTGACATATTGCTGATTATTGAAGCATAAGTGATCACCATACTTTACGATGTGAAGATGTGTCTGCTGAAGGGCAGAACGACCTTCCAAATATTGTCTAGAAGAGCTTAATTCCTGACTAAGGTTTGGTTTGGTTGTGGGTTAAAGGACATAACACGTCTAGGTCAACACCGCGCTGAAGTGGAATGTCAGAAAGTCGTGTATATTGAATTCTTCTATAGTATAATGTTGCTTGAAGGGGTTCGCAATTTTGTGTTTAGGACAACGTTGTGTTTCCAATATAGCATTTAAGACACTGTTTCTGGTAAGACAAAATTCGATTGCACATGAAAACCACAAATCGTCCCTACCTTGTCAAACATGAAATTCGGAGCAAAATAGGAAAGAACATATTCTATCCATAGACGAAGTAATATATTGAAAAATGGTCTTATTCTATACTTTATTTAAGGCATTAAATGCTATACTAAATGGGTTAGAGTTGCGCCAATTTACGACAAGCCGTATCGTCCACAATCCAAGAGCAAAGTCCTGAATATTAAAACAATATTTTGCATATTCCATAGTTTGATATAAAAAAATGTATGTATGAAATAATGAAAAACGTATGTATTGGTATTCTATTATTTTTGTTTTGTACGTATATATAATGCGACTGGCCAGATGATAAATAAACGAAATTATAAAAATATTCTTTTTTATTAAAAAAATGAATAGTACGCTTCTATCATAATAACATAAACGGCGCTAATGGTCGAGATATCGATGTGCCGTAAAAATAAATAAATAAAAGTCTCAGTCTCCGTGCCCAATTCACAATACAAAAAAAAAAAATTCACCGATCTCGGGGAACACACAGGAATGACTAAAATCAACACGAGGTACCGCACAACATAGATTTGCCGCGAGATTGGCGGGCGAGTTTTGACAGTTAGTGGAGTGGAAGGTTAATGTGCGTCATATATATATATATATATATATATATATATATATATATATATATATATATATATGTATATTTCAGCCGGACGTATGACTTAGCAAAAAAGAAGAAATTCTTGGAGAAAGATTTTCCAAGCGAGAGTCTGTATACAAGCCGAGTGGACGAAATATTTCTTGCTTTGCGACGACTCAGCCATATATGCGGTCAAAGAGTGTGGTGTGCTTTGTGTTCTTCTAATGGTGTGTAGGAGGCCTAATTGCCAGAAAGCCAGTATAGCTTCTTTATCTTTAATCAGTAGGAGACGGGGATACGAAGGAGTGAGAGAGAGTGAGAGAGAGAGAGAGAAAAAGGAGGGAGGGAGGGAGGGCAGCCATCTGTGATAGAGGTAGGTGAGCGAAATGGTGCGTCAATGATGAATATCTGAGGCCGCGTATCCTATCTTGAGCCAGTGATCTGAGTCCAGAACGGTGGTTAGTTCTATCGGCTCACGAATCAGAACCTCCTTCTAAGAGCCTATGATCCCAACATGGCACAACTCTCTCCTCTTATCGCTACAGCTCCTCATCAAAGCAGTTCCAGAAATAACCCAAACCCTTCAGAAATAGCATCAAGGGAGAACCATCGAAAGGGTGCTATCGCTAAGTGAATTCAGCGACCAACCGGAATCAAGGAAAGCGATAATGTACTGTACACCTGACCAATGGGACGGAAGAATCCAAGGGCTATGGATGGTATTGCTTTCATTGCGTTTTTCCATTGGCTGCTCGGACTTTAGCGCTGTTCCGGTCTTGATATTCCTCCTTCGTCTTACGCTTTATCCAACAACTAATGGACCATTTCAGGATTATTGTTGGGCTTTTATGGTTTACGGATTGTATCAACGGAAATCATGCGTTAACTCTACTTCTGGTGATATGTTATCTATAAATGGGTCATATCCCTTTAGTCCAAGAGCTAGGAACGCACGATTCATGAAGTGTTTTATGCACATTGAAATTTTGCTATAATACTTACCGTGGAATACCAGGTACTGCGCATAGGGGAGAGGTGCAAAACAATATTGCCCAAAAATAGAGTTTTATTAAGAAGCCAACTATCTTTAATGTAAAATTAAGACAATTTTACAATGAATAATATATAAATAAGGCAGTCTGTTTATTCATTTAAACAGGGTCAGCTTTACAAGATCATGTGAGGAAGAACCAATGAGAGCGCAGAGAACAACCACAACTGCCCAGATGATCGGCGCTCTCACTCACCCTTACGCAGTGTATTACAGTCTATCATAGGCACCATTTATTTTCATGTTTCCTGATAATTAAACCCCACGATAGTACCTTCCCTTTAGTAATTTATTTTCAATTATGTTTATTGAAGACGCTGTTTAAATCGCAGCGTGAATAAAGCACTTCATTTAATTTTAAAAAACTAAAATAGGTTTTTTTTTTTTTTTTTAATTACATCTTAACTTGCTTAAAATTGTCTGCATTATTTATTATTCATTGTAAAATGGCCTTAATTTGCAATGTTTTTACATTAATGATAGTTGGCTTCTGAATAAAACCCTATTTTTGGGAACCGAGACACTGAGATACCCTTTGTCCATGATTTAGCCAAATCCCGTTTCCTGACCTTTTTCTCTAAACTCCCAGCCCACCCCAATCCTCTTGGCAGATCCATCTCTTCCAATGTTATTCCTGATAATCCTCCTCGCCACCATTGGCCACGAGACAACTTATTGCAAGAAATTGTGTAAATATTGTAAATAGTGTACATAGTTCAACCAATTTTATTGGGAGTAGCAGTAATGTCTGCCGTCTCCCCTCATCTCATCCAGTGTGTTGCCATTGTAAGTTCAAATTTACTTATTGTACATATTTGTATAGATTGTAAATATCAATAAAGGAGATATTGATGCATTCAAAAAAAAAAAATGTTGGGGTAATATTTTGTTGCATCTTTCCCCCTGCGTGCAGTAATTGGTTTTCCACGATATCTAGCCAATACATATTTAATTACCTTCTTATCCACCCAAGAGGTTCATTATAGCAAAATTTCAAGTGCAAGACTTCATGATAAGTGCGTTATCAGCTTTCCGACTATTATAAAGTGTCCTTCCAAAGAATTCCTTCCGAAGGATATTTGGAACATTTAACCAATAGAAATATTTTCTTCGATCTCGAAGGACATTCTGGCACTATTTTCATAGGAAGAAATCCATACTAAGTAAAATAAACAAGGCTAACGGGACATCTGCTCCTTAGAAATCCCGACTACCTGCAGATTCCAATGAAAAGAACCCGGCGGATGAGAAGAGCAAAGCAAGTTAACCTAAACTAATATTTTTTCCTAGGATTAGATCCTTGTAACAAATCCCTTTTTCTTGTGCGAATCCTTAGGAAACACGCTCCAGCATCTGCTATCTACGCCTCAACACCTCCAGAAAAAAAACGAACAAATATAAATACATGAACAAATAAAAAAAATTATTTTTATTTTTAATATATAAATGAACTAAATAATAATTTTACATTTGCAAATATCTTGAACTAAGCAAAGCTTAAAAGTAACGAATAAATACGTTCTTATACCATCAATGAAATAAAATGTTTAAAAATAATTAAATTTAAATAATATCAATGTATGCGTTGAAAGAGGGAAAAAAGAAAATCAAATAATATCAATGTATGCGTTGAAAGAGGGAAAAAAGAAAATCAAATAATATCAATGTATGCGTTGAAAGGTGGAAAAAAGAAAATCAAATAATATCAATGTATGCGTTGAAAGGTGGAAAAAAGAAAATCAAATAATATCAATGTATGCGTTGAAAGGGGGAAAAAAGAAAATCAAATAATATCAATGTATGCGTTGAAAGGGGGAAAAAAGAAAATCAAATAATATCAATGTATGCGTTGAAAGGGGGAAAAAAGAAAATCAAATAATATCAATGTATGCGTTGAAAGGGGGGAAAAAGAAAATCAAATAATATCAATGTATGCGTTGAAAGGGGGAAAAAAGGAAATCAAATAATATCAATGTATGCGTTGAAAGGGGGAAAAAAGAAAATCAAATAATATCAATGTATGCGTTGAAAGGGGGAAAAAGAAAATCAAATAATATCAATGTATGCGTTGAAAGGGGGGAAAAAGAAAATCAAATAATATCAATGTATGCGTTGAAAGGTGGAAAAAAGAAAATCAAATAATATCAATGTATGCGTTGAAAGGGGGAAAAAAGAAAATCAAATAATATCAATGTATGCGTTGAAAGGGGGAAAAAAGAAAATCAAATAATATCAATGTATGCGTTGAAAGGGGGAAAAAAGAAAATCAAATAATATCAATGTATGCGTTGAAAGGGGGGAAAAAGAAAATCAAATAATATCAATGTATGCGTTGAAAGGGGGAAAAAAGGAAATCAAATAATATCAATGTATGCGTTGAAAGGGGGAAAAAAGAAAATCAAATAATATCAATGTATGCGTTGAAAGGGGGAAAAAAGAAAATCAAATAATATCAATGTATGCGTTGAAAGGGGGAAAAAAGAAAATCAAATAATATCAATGTATGCGTTGAAAGGGGGGAAAAAGAAAATCAAATAATATCAATGTATGCGTTGAAAGGGGGAAAAAAGGAAATCAAATAATATCAATGTATGCGTTAAAAGGGGGAAAAAAGAAAATCAAATAATATCAATGTATGCGTTGAAAGGGGGGAAAAAATCAAATATAAAATAATTGTCTAATATTTAAACCATTTTAATGGGCAGAAAACCTCTTCTTCAAATCAGGAATAGAAGTTCATTGGTAATTTGTTGATCTTGAACTGTTTCATTCGTTTTATCCTCGGGATCCCCAGAGACTCCCACGTTTCACATTTCTACCAGGAGCTAAATTGGCATTCCCTCTTTATCGTCGACAGTACTTCCTCGGCTCAGTCCTTTACCAAGTAATTCAAACCCGAATACCTTCTTATATTTTTCAACTCCTTAAATTTAAATCCTCTGTTCACTCCCGTAACACCCGATCTCGTCCTTCCGATCTTTATATTCCTTCCCGTACTGCATTATTCGAAAAATCATTCGTCAGCCGTGCCACCTCGCTATGGAATTCCTTACCTATGTTTGTCCGTCATTCTACCAACCTAGAAACCTTTAAATCCCGACCCTTCCACCACCTTCTATCCCTGCAAGTTTTACCCAATCCCTAGTCTATATTGAAGCTGTACATTATATACTGGTAGCATTTATTAGTTTTTAAGTTTATATATTAAATTCATTATTATTTTGTAATTTCAAAATTATTCCTATGGGACTTGTGTCCCGGAATAAGAATAAAAATTTTGATTTCATTTCATTTATCTTCAAATCAAAGATGATCTAACATGTATTAAGCTATGAATTCAATCTGTAAACAGTTTAATGCTGTTTCAATCTGTAAACAGTTTAATGCTGTTTCAATCTGTAAACAGTTTAATGCTGTTTCAATCTGTAAACAGTTTAATGCTGTTTCAATCTGTAAACAGTTTAATGCTGTTTCAATCTGTAAACAGTTTAATGCTGTTTCAATCTGTAAACAGTTTAATGCTGTTTCAATCTGTAAACAGTTTAATGCTGTTTCAATCTGTAAACAGTTTAATGCTGTTTCAATCTGTAAACAGTTTAATGCTGTTTCAATCTGTAAACAGTTTTTTTTTTTTTTTTTTTAAATTAATACATCGTTTATTTAACAGCTGGAACCGTATTGAAGTACAATATTTCTTCAATTCCGTTATAATCTCTCATGATTTTTTTTTTTTTATTGTTTGGAAGGGTGTATTCAACCGTGGGAGGTCATGGGCACCCAACAAAGCAAGGAGTTTCTTAAATCAATGTAAATATACTCTTTAAAGTTGATTATATGGAAAATGAAGAATTGAAATCAGGAAGGGAAAAATAATTTAAAAAGAAAATCTAAAAGCCTTCCACCCACATCGCGGAACGGACACCGTCCGAGCCCAGAACCACCGCGACACCGCTGCACTGCTCTCCTAGTAAAAATGCTTCATGAGGGGAAACTTAATCATGCAAGGCTCTACAGGGAGTTGTGCTCGCCCCCTCCCCCGGGAGGGCGTCCACAATCTTCTCTAATGATTAACTTATAGATAAAATAATTAAATCTAAATTAAAATCAAAGTTAAAAAAAAATAAATAAATTCAATAAAACATTACAATGAAAAATAAATATTTCCGTAAATAAATAAAAAAAATCCTTTGTAAGGAACCAATCAGTATTGAATATTCCTAATTGATAGCATTGGTTTGTCCTTTAACTAAATATCACGAGGCCGAGGTCTCTTAAGCTAGCAGGTTTTCAGGGTTTGATCGAGTGGGGAGTTACTTTTAGCACTTTCCTCCGAAGGAAAGTAGCTATTGAGGTTGGACTCATGACGGAATTTTTGAAAAATTTCTTCAAATCTTTATCGATCCTACCTAGTAGACACCGAAAATGACCCCCGTTAAAATTTATATATATCTATATATATATATATATATATATGCATATATATATATATATATATATATATATATATATATATATATGTGTCTGTTAACACGATAGCGGCCAGAGTTTTTGTTTTTTCGTCACGAAACTTGGTATATAGCATTCAATTAGCAAACGATTGAACGAGTTCGTTAACCACTAAAGTCGGTCCACCGGAAGGGGGGGTTTACCCCGAACCCAAAACACTTATTTGACTATGTCAGCCGTAATATTTGTTATATTTCAACGAAACTTGGTATTCGTAGTGGTAATATAGAGAGAAAAGTGAGATTTAAAAATGAACTAAATCGGTTCATTAGAAGGGGGGGTTTACTCCAGACCCACAATACCAATTCGCCACTACCAGCCGTGATTTTTGGTATATTTCGTCGAAACTTGGTATTCGTAGTGCTAATCCACAAGTAAATATGTGTTGTAAAAATTAACTAAATCGGTTCATTAGAAGGGGGGGTTTACTCCGGACCCAAATTCCTAATATACTCATACCGGTCGTAATTTCTGCTGTATTGTAACGAAACGCGGTATACGTCGTGGGTAACTCATGAGAAAGAAGTGTTGTAAAAATGAGCTGAATCGGTCAATCGGAAAGCGGGGGTTTAATTTGTAATATATTTGAATAGAAAAGCCGGCAGACGTAGGTTCACAAAGCCGCCGCAAGGAGCGCTTTCTACCACTAGAGTGACTGTATCCTGTTCCTGCGATAGATCAAAATACGATAATATGAGGTGTTTTGTATTTATTACGTACTGTAGTAGGTACCATGTGTAAACATAACTCATAAATCAGTTACTCATTACAAAATGAGAACTATTCACGTTTTTATTTTATTTATGTAGGATATTTTAAGCAAATTGTTCTGGAAAGCAGTCTACACTACCCAAATTCTGAGGAAAGTGCTTAGTTATGCAGCTCCTGCGTGACGGACTTTTTAATAACGTTCCTGTGTTCATTTACTTGTTGGTGTTTTTTTTTTTTTTTTTTATTTATCAAACATTTTTACTGAAAAGTTATTTTTGATAATAAATTTGTCTTTGGTAAACAATACAATAACTTGGCAGTATCAGTAGAGTGATAACAGTTTTCCAAATAGTTCCCTATCAGGCAGCAGCTGAACTAGTCTCCTGCAAAATGTTCTGAACCTATGTGAATAAGATATAAAAGGTTCAGAGCACAACTAGATCAAGTCCATTTTTGACATTTTATGTTGTAATGGGATTGAAGAGTATTACTATAGTTCTTTTCAGTGTTACAGGATACTAAGTCCTAACTTCATTATTTTGCCACATGTACCTAGTGTTGTAAAATAGCGCGCCTTTAAGGCTAGAAGGCGCGGCTCCTAAAAGCTCGAGCTCTCAGAGCTTGGACAGGGCTCGATAGAAGGCGCGAGCCTTGAAGGCCTGCATCGGGAGAAGGCGCATGCTTTGAAGCCTTTTACTTTTCATTTCCAAAATGGTGGATGGTGGGCAAACAGCTGTTTCATGAAATATACTTTAGCAGATTCGTCCTAAATTCTTTCCGCCACATTGAAATTATTCTCTGGCAATTAAATTCACCATTTCATTGATAATATGGATCACTAATTGGGTAAAAATAGTAAATTTTCCTAAAAAATAAACTCTTCTGTGAGACAGTGATGGCAACACTGTCCTACTACTACTATACTACTATAACCGTGCTTGCCAAAGCTCTACCTTCCCAGGGCTCCAAGGCCGAGCCTTCAAGGCTCCAGGGAGAACCTGTCTGGCCTCACTCCCGAGCCTTCATCCAGCCCTCAGAGCTCGGGCTGTAGAGGCTAGGTTCAAGTTTCAGTCCTGAAGCCTTTAGTCAGGGCTCGCTTTTAACAACACTACATGTAGCAGTTCTTGCTACACATCTGGAAGTCATTCTTATTTGTTTTCAGAGCACAAGTAAGCCAAGTCCAAGTTATAACTATTTTATTAACAAAACTATACATAAATAATGTCAGTGATATTTAGAATTAAGATTAGTGTTTAAGCTCACATTTTTTTTAAGAGTTATAGTGGCCAATAGGATTTATACAACGTCTCTGCAATTAAAACGCATAATACTTATTTTCTGAAAACTGTATAGCATGGACTTGGTCTAGTTGTGCTCTGAACCCTTCAAATATCGTCGATAAAAGTGCAAATTTGATTTGGTACCTTATAGATGAATGTATATAAATTTTATCTTATTATATATTTTAATTAGACGTAATGCACATTCGTTAGTTTGATTTTCTGTAGTTGATAATTATTTTGCTTCAATTTTTAAAAGTTTGCCACAACGTACATCAGTCCAACAGCAATCAGTATAGATGGGAAATGAAGAATGTGTTTTGAATGAAGATATGATGGGGTCTCTCCTTTGTCCAGTGGCTAATGCCTGGAATACTCTTGCTGGAGTTGAAGGTTCTAATCGCGCCTGTAGGAGTTTCGATGCCTTCATTCTGGGTCCGCTCAAAGAATTACATGTATGTTTCGAAAGGGTGGTAGCCTATAATAGTCCAGCACTGATGGCTTACATTTTGATCCCCTGTAAAAAAAAGAAATATATCTATACTCAAAAGAACAATATTTGTTCATCAGAAACCCAATTCCACACATAACCTAAGTCATGCATGAGGATAACTTTTCCATTTGCTACAAAACCCCGGGGACAATATGAGTTTTGGCGGGAACAATATAGCCAAATATGTGGTTATGAAGCCGTCAGGTTATCAATTACTCGAGCAGTGTGCCATCTAGCGAGTTTTATTAGAAACAGCCATCCAATATGGCAGCCTCCTATCACAAAGGGAGAAGTCTCTTCCTATTGTTTGTCTAATCGTACCGCGGTATATTGCTTTCGGGCCTTCATCGTCTCTTATTGCTTCCACGAGAAATACCAGGATCTAGTGAGATATACAGCAAGAATTAATGGATTTACTATCTTATTGTTCATATTTATTTATTTCTATGTACCTACATTATATTGTAATTTTTAATCATATTCATAGAATTTAATACATGGAAACACTAAAAAACTCCGAAACAAACAGCTTAGATAACGAGAAGTCGTGAAAAGCATCAAGCTTTTACTCATAAAGAATATTAATATCTGTACCCGGAGGTAAAGGACACCATGTCACATATTTCTAATTGTTAAGGAGAGCCAATTTTCCATGGCTTTGAAATATTAAAATTTGTACCTTCGGTACTTATAGGAACAGTTTAAAGAAACGGTTTCACATTGTTATTGGCATTGATAGGTAATTGGAAGTTTTGATCATAGTCAAATAAAACCAGGGTTCCGTCATGGTGTCTTCTACCTCTAATGAAAACGGGCATGATTTTAATTTTCACTGTCTTATCTTCGTTATTTAAGTTAGCAGGACTTAGTACTACATTAAGAACATGTTAAGTCAATTTAATAAAAAAATGGACATGGCGTTCTTCACCTCCAGGGTACAGATATATGTAGTTTCGCAAAAACTTTAATAAATGTGCTTATTAAATTGCCGGGCAATAAAAAAACACAATTGATAGAATGGACTTTTAGTCCAGTGTTAGTGACAACAGACTTGAACAAATATTTCTTGCAAGACTAAGCATTGGACATACTCGTCTAACTCACGAATATCTTATAACAAGACCAGATAAACCTATATGCAGTATATGTAACAAAGAACTAACGATTAAACACATACTGACAGACTGCCAAAGACGATGGAATTTTAACATCCGGAATGATATGCAGGAACTCCTAAGGCAATGATAGCCAGTACATGAACACTATACTGACCTACCTCAAGAACGCAGGACTATATAATCTTATTTGATGACAATAAGCACTGTTCACATAAAAATAACATTTTACTTCCATAGATACTAAGCACAATTTATCGTTGAACGCTTCACACTTACTACTTGACTTCTACATAAGTCTTTTACAGTTAAAATGTTATAAAATTACATTAGCTATGCTGATTTCCTAGAATGAATGGTTCAGAGGATGCTGTTCTTTTTAGCACTTTCCTCCGAAGGAAAGTAGCTATTGAGGTTGGACTCATGACGGAATTTTTGAAAAATGTCTTCAACTCTTTATCGATCCTACCTAGTAGACACCGAAAATGACCCCCGTTAAAATTTATATATATCTATATATATATATATATATATATATATATATATATATGCATATATATGCATATATATATATATATATATATATATATATATATATATATATATATATATATATGTCTGTTAACAAGATAGTGGCCAGAGTTTTTGTTTTTTCGTCACGAAACTTGGTATATAGCATTCAATTAGCAAACGATTGAACGAGTTCGTTAACCACCAAAGTCGGTCACCACCGGAAGGGGGGGTTTACCCCGAACCCAAAACACTAATTTGACTATGTCAGCCGTAATATTTGTTATATTTCAACGAAACTTGGTATTCGTAGTGGTAATATAGACAGAAAAGTGAGATATAAAAATGAACTAAATCGGTTCATTAGAAGGGGGTGTTTACTCCGGTCCCACAATACCAATTCGCCACTACCAGCCGTGATTTTTGGTATATTTCGACGAAAATCGGTATTCGTAGTGGTAATCCACAGGTCAATATGTGTTGTAAAAATAAACTGAATCGGTTCATTAGGAGGGGGGGTTTACTCCTGACCCACAATACCAATTCGCCACTACCAGCCGTGATTTTTGGTATATTTCGACGAAACTAGGTATTCGTAGTGGTAATCTACAGATAGATATGTGTTGTAAAAATAAACTAAATCGGTTCATTAGAAGGGGGGGTTTACTCCGGACCCAAATTCCTAATATACTCATACCGGTCGTAATTTCTGCTGTATTGTAACCAAACGCGGTATACGTCGTGGGTAACTCATGAGAAAGAAGTGTTGTAAAAATGAGCTGAATCGGTCAATGGTAAAGCAGGGGTTTAATTTGTAATATATTTCAATAGAAAAGCCCGCCAAACGTAGGTTCACAAAGCCGCCGCAAGGAGCGCTTTCTACCACTAGAGTGACTGTATCCTGTTCCGGCGTTAGATCAAAATACGATAATATGAGTTTTTTTGTATTTATTACGTAGTGTAGTAGGTACCATGTGTAAACATAACTCTGGAAGCAAATTAATAATTGATCAGTTACTCATTACAAATTTAAAAGAGAACTATTCATGTTTTTATTTTATTTATGTAGGATATTTTAAGCAAATTGTTCTGGAAAGCAGTCTACACTACCCAAATTCTAAAGAAAGTGCTTAGTTATGCAGCTCCTGCGTGACGGACTTTTGTTGATTGCCTATGAAGCGGAACACATCAAATAAATAAGTAATTAAATAAATGATGCGTCTAGAATCAAAACAAGACAAATCACTACTTTGACGATTTTGAGACAACAATTGATTTTAAAAGTTCAAAATATCCTCTATATACTGGTGAAGAAAAGGATTTTCAAAACTCAATAGATCATGGTGTTTTTTAATGCTGAACTGAAAAGTTGGCTTTAAACTAAGGCATATATCAGCGAAGTTTAAAACTAAGTAAAACACATTAAAAATAAAAATTCCTTCAAAATAGATAATAGGAAGCGTTGATCGTCGGGGTTTCGGTCAGTGTTCTTATTCAATAAAACACATTTTATTTGCTAAAATGTATATTTATTGCCGCCAACGTTTCGGCTTGCTATACAAGCCATCTTCAGGGCTGTAAAAACATATATGGTATAACAATGGTAAGGACAAAAAAAAAAAAAAAAAAAAAAAAAAAGGCTAGAAACATTAACATAAATATGAGTACCTATATGCTTGAAAATATAAATATAAATATATATATATATATATATATATGTATTATATATGTATATATATATATACATATATATATATAGTATAATAATAGCAATATAAATAAATATACATGTATATGGTATCCAAGCGAATACAGTACAAGTGTCATGTATTCGCTTGGATACCATATACATGTATATTTATTTATATTGCTATTATTATACTATATATATATATACATATATAATACATATATATATATATATTTATATATATTTATATTTATATTTTCAAGCATATAGGTACTCATACTTATGTTAATGTTTCTAGCCATTTTTTTTTTTTTTTTTTTTTGTCCTTACCATTGTTATACCATATATGTTTTTACAGCCCTGAAGATGGCTTGTATAGCAAGCCGAAACGTTGGCGGCAATAAATATACATTTTAGCAAATAAAATGTGTTTTATTGAATAAGAACACTGACCGAAACCCCGACGATCAACGCTTCCTACTTCCGAACGGTCGACCATATCTTCTCAAAATAGATAATATAATAGATAAAGTTCTCAAATTCCTCAAAACATTCTTCTGTGACACTTACAAATTTAAAAAAAATTATACAATTGTATGATATTTAACATAAGACTTGTTCAGTTTTTGGTGTTTCCTCAACAAAATGGTTTCAATGATGTGTCTTGTTTTGATTCTAGACGCCTCAAATATTAAATTGCCATTTGTAAACTTGAATATATGTATTAAGGTTTCATACCTTTAGTTTTCTTGATTCACTGTCACAGCAATTCCTTTATCAATTATCCACTATATTCCAGAATCAATGCAGACACAATAGTAGCAGAAGATCATAAATATGGAAGAGTCCATATGAACTTCCAGAATTATGATTATATGATAAACAAAATGGTACTTACGTACTAGTTGCACCGATCTCGAGAAGTGGGTCTCGTTCAGGGATTCGGATCATGAAATGAGAACTCAAATGAAGCGTTTCTATTGGTTCATTCTTATGGACGATTTCATTGGCTGTTCTAGTTATCGTTTTGTGTTCACTTACTGTTAGGTTTGTGTTTATTACAAGTTATATTTATTGTTTCTTGTTCACTTCTTAGTGTTGTTGTTTGTGTTGTAGTGTTCTTTCGGCTAGAAAAATTAGTATTCGGGATTTACCGACGACTGAAAAAGTACTATTTTGAAGCAATTTGCATATCAGCTCATTTTCCACCTAAAAACCAGTGATCTATATTACCAACGAGTCGGATTAACTAGAGTTTCGATATAACCTTGAGCGAGAGGAAACGCATAGCAATTATGCAATTAACATAAGTGCTAATGCTATATAATCTAGGAAATTAGTAGCACTTATGTTAATGGCATAATTGCTCTGCGTTTCCACTCGCTACGCTCGCTCAAGGTTATATCGAAACTCTAGTCAATCCAACTCGTTGATAATATTAATACATGGTCTTGGTGCTATAAATGGTGGCCATATTGCCTGATCCGGATCACTGACTGGGAGCCTAAACGGGAGCCACATCTAGAAATCGGTGCAACTAGTACGTAAGTACCAAAATAATTATGGTCATGCATGAACCTTTTTGCTGAAAATGATGTCTAGAATCACCTCCTAGAATTTGGCTACTTAGACCAGACTTCTCCCTTATATAGATTTATATTTGTAACAAACCGGAAGAACTCGTTCCCTTTGAAGATTCATAGGTGAACGGCCTTTAGGATGTAGGGTTAGGACCGGGGAGTAGTTAAGGATGCAGAGGGCTGTCCCTTGGAGCTTTGTAGTGGGACTAGACCGAACTAGGGAGAAGAGAGAGAGAGAAGGTTTAGAGGAGGTTATCGCATTGTTCACGGTTCCAAGGAGGTACACAAAGAGCTACTCCCTCACATCAGGACCCTCAAACATTAGACTAATTACGTCACAGTAACCCCTTTTACAACACGCCAACTACTTCCTCCAACGCCCTCTCTCTCTATTTACCGCAACACCTTACAATCTACAATATATCCTCGCCAGCTTCTTCGTCCTCACCAGCTCACTTTCTATGTATATATACATACACATATATATATATATATATATATATATATATATATATATATATATATATTATATCCTTATATTAAAGGATAAATAAGTGTACAAAGTAACTTTCCTAGCCTTACAGACCTAGTCACCCCGTGTGACCATCCAAGAAACACTGAAGATGAAGCAGCGAAAGCGCTCTTTAAACAGAATTTTATAAATATTTATTGCAGGCTTACTTTGTAGAAATGTTAATATTTATTTAATAGTATCACACACACACACACACACACACACACATACACACACGTATATATATATATATATATATATATATATATATATGTGTGTGTGTGTGGCTTGGTTCTAAAAGGATCAATATCAATTTTTCCATATTTTGTGTTTACATCTACTTCCCTTACAATACTTGCATCAAATCAAATTTATATATACATAATGAATATATTTGGATGATATACATACAGATCTATAAATATATACATGAAAATTAGGTTTTATGCAAGTACTTTAAGGGAAGTACATAAAAAAACACAAAATATGAAAAAATTGACATTGGCCATTTTAGGACCAAGCCACAGATATATAAAACCCCTAGTAAATATTCGGAAGGCAAATGGTAAAGTAGTAACTTTTTTGCATTTTTGACTGCTTAAGGCACTTCACCAGAGATACTTGGAACGATAAAACAAAAGACGAGTTGGTTAGTCAGCAACATTTGTTCATGAAATTCTCTAGACCAACATATTTATTCCAAAAATCCCGAATTCCAAATATTTAGGTATTTGTTTTGTAAAAAGAAAGGAAAATGATAAAAACAAGAAAAACCTGACAGGTCTGGAGTAGTAGCTCATCCCCCTCCTCATGGCAAACCGGAAAAAAAGTCGCAGCTAGTAGCCGTAATTTTTGAATTACGGAGGACGTTCTCTTCCGGAAACCTAAAGGCATTAGGTATTTATCTGAAAACCTTTTTATTTAATACCAGAGTCTGTTTGTTATAAGGCACACAAGATCTCACAAAGTTTATTATAATCTATGGTTTATCCAGGACTGGGCTCTTGTGTTATTGCCTTCCATTTGACTAGAAAAATTACAAACGTTGAAATCCACAAATCAAATATCAATACTAGATCATTTCCCTGCAAAGTGTAAATTTTTCCCCCTTATAGAAATTATCATTAATAGTTTTATTTTTGTTTTCCAGGTCAGAGTTGTCTTCAGGTCGTAAATATGATTACGAACAAGTTTCGTAAGTATTGAACGTTTTTTAGATACAATTCTCTTTACAGCTAACTTTATTAAAACCTCTTCAAACTTAGAAGAAACAAAATCCACCCATAAAGTATGTCAGATGTCTTATTAATGATTCTCTCTCTCTCTCTCTCTCTCTCTATATATATATATATATATATATATATATATATATATATATATATGGAGGCGAGGTTAGCTCAGTGGTAGAGCACTGGACTCATATGCTGGAGGACCTGAGTTCAAATCCCGATCAAGCAATAAAGATTTTTATCTTCTTGTGTCTTCGTTCATGTGTTGAATTTGGCCTCCCTGGCCGTTCCTAGGCCAACCCAGCCTTTAATAAATTTATTAATATGTACCTTGGTGCTAATGATCCTAGCAGTCGGAGCAGCAAAGGGAAAATCAGGGAGCCGAAGCATAGTGCAGACCACACTATCTCCCTAGTGGTCCTTACCGTCATAAATCAGATACCTCTATAATATCTGCTCCTCAGGGCCCTCGTGGCCTGTTAGAAAATTCTTTTTTCTCCTACATATTAACTTTACTGTTATCCTACATGGATTTTAGGTATATCTTTAACTTAGCTAAAGAATATGTGGAAGGCCTCTTAATGAAATAATCATTTTATGAATTCGTTTGAGTCATTTCATGAATGAAAAGAAAACTTTATTAACAACCAACGCAGAAATATAATATGTAAGAATATTCGAATAGAATATTTTCGGTTGCCTTATAATGAGCAAATATACAAAAAACACTGTAAATAATGAAAATCAGAAACATGGTTTCTTACTGTCGCTTCAACGTTTCGAACACTAAAATTATTTACGGCTAAAATTCCAAATATTCGAAGATAATGGTTGGAAATATTCAAAGATTCAAATTCCAAAACATATATATGAAATTATTTACCTCATTTTGTTTCGAACGGTAAGAATTCAATGTTGAAAATTTGCCAGGTTTTAAAAACGTAAAATGCAACAGTATTGTATCAACAATTTCAAAAACTTAATATTTTTAGATTTTCCTTTTTACAAAATATATAATAATAATCCCACATTGTCATCTATAATATTTAATATAGCATTATACGTAATTAATAATAATGTATATTATTTCATGGAATTGACTATGTACGTATTGTCAATGTTCTGGTACTTGAATGTCAGCATGTCTTTCGAGCGTAATCCTACTTACGTATTTTTTTTTTTTTTTTTTTTTTTTTTTTTTTTTTTTATAGGTGGTCCGACATACAAGGCGTGTTTTGAACTATAAGGTTTTAAATTTTAGCAAGATTTTCCATATTAGCACAGCTTCCTATGGATATTCTCCTGAGCGTAAAATCCCATCGCTCTTGACCACCCAGGGGGCCGTGTTGGGGGAAAAAATGTGTATCCTTTAGACCATGTGTCTTCAGGTCAACATTCAAGAACCGAACTCAACCCAAATATAGCAAAAAATAGGTCCAAGGGTTCCTGTCCATAGTGTCTTTGGTTTATTTCTACATAAGATCTTCAACATAACGTTTTAGATGGAAATTGATTTTTAGTTGACTAACAATGAGGAATTAATGTTTACTTGTAATCAATGTTGTAAATAACGTTTTAATTCTAAATTCACTAATTAGTTTATTGCATACTTTGATTCAAGGGTAAAAAATAGGCATGTATGTATTTTTGATTAAATAAAGTGTTTATTTATGAACTATAATGGGGGAAAATGATGTTACAACTTACAAATACAACTTCAGCCTATTTGAAACAAAATGAAAACAAGTTCTATTGGTTTTAATAATTTACTTAATTATCAAAATAACATATGATTTACATTATTTCACTTTATTATTTTTGTAAAACTAAAGTAAACTAAAGCATTAATTCAGTTTTTAATCAATTCCCAATGGTTTAGTTTTAGTTTTACTAATATCTATTAATTCGTTTAATTTTAGTTTTGTTTTGTTTTTAAGGTTGCAATGTTTAGTTTAGATTGATTTTATTCTAAAAAGTGAATGTAGTTTTACGTTTTGCATAACATTGGTTGTAATCAGAATTCGGCACATTTTAGTATCAACTACCTACTGACTATAATAACTGAAATTACAATAAAAGGCTCAAAAATGTTCCGATTTTGATAATATTCGGCACATTTTAGTATCAAATACTAACTATAATAACTGAAAGTGTTCCGATTTTGATAACATTTGGCACATTTTAGTATCAACTACCTACTATAATAACTGAAATTACAATAAAAGGCTCAAAAATGTTCCGATTTTGATAACATTTGGCACATTTTAGTATCAAATACTAACTATAATAACTGAAAATGTTTCGATTTTGATAACATTTGGCACATTTTAGTATCAAATACTAACTATAATAACTGAAAATGTTCCGATTTTGATAACATTTGGCACATTTTAGTATCAAATACTAACTATAATAACTGAAAATGTTCCGATTTTGATAACATTTGTTACAATAATACCTTGTATAATTAAAAAGGTCAAGTTCGTTAAACATCAGAATCCGTCTATCGTAACATGGGTTTAAAGGCGAAATTTTTGTGACAAAAATCATTCTGCTTAGGAATTTTCGTTTGTAGGATTGCGGACACACTTTTTACAGGTTCTTAAACCCAGGAGAACGAATGAAACCACTATCTAGGCGATATCCGTAACCTCTTTTTGAGAAAAGTGGAAAAAACGTGTTTGCATCTAATTTTTGGTTTCGATACTTAGAATCATGTTTAAGATTCATCCAAATTAAGATGTTTAAATTTTGGTTAAGTTTGGAGTTAACCCTTTCCTTACTAAGGAATTCTGTAGAAGTCGAAGTTCGCCGTGCCTCTGTCGAACCCCCTTCGCCGGAACGAAGGACTTGTACAGCAGTCGGGAGCTTCCGTGCCCCTGGAACGAAGGACTTGTACAGCAGTCCGACCCTTCTCTCTCGCTTACCAGCTCCTTACGGCTAATTTTTCCAGGAGTTTGACCTTGGGGTTATTAAGTAAGGATTTAGAGAAGCTTTAGCTATTTCTTTTACCACTGGTCGCCGGAAAAATCAACTATTTCTGTCGAGAGAGAGCTACGGATTATGGATACATGGGTCGGGATCGTAAAAATTAACATCGCCAGTGTTAGATCCAACTCGATTCCAATCGAAAAGGATGATGTATTTTTCTTGTTTTTAATAAAAAAGAGGCTATTTATTTATTTAGCTTTTAGCACTTTCCTCCGAAGGAAAGTAGCTATTGAGGTTGGACTCATGACGGAATTTTTGAAAAATTTCTTCAAATCTTTATCGATCCTACCTAGTAGACACCGAAAATGACCCCCGTTAAAATTTATATATATCTATATATATATATATATATATATATATATATATATATATATATATATATATATATATATGCATATATATATATGTGTCTGTTAACACGATAGCGGCCAGAGTTTTTGTTTTTTCGTCACGAAACTTGGTATATAGCATTCAATTAGCAAACGATTGAACGAGTTCGTTAACCACCAAAGTCGGTCCACCGGAAGGGGGGGTTTACCCCGAACCCAAAACACTTATTTGACTATGCCAGCCATAATATTTGTTATATTTCAACGAAACTTGGCATTCATAGTGGTAATATAGAGAGAAAAGTGAGATATAAAAATGAACTAAATCGGTTCATTAGGAGGGGGGGTTTACTCTGGACCCACAATACCAATTCGCCACTACCAGCCGTGATTTTAGGTATATTTTGACGAAACTCGGTATTCGTAGTGCTAATCCACAGGTAAATATGTGTTGTAAAAATAAACGAAATCGGTTCATTAGGAGGGGGGGGGGTTTACTCCGAACCCACAAAACCAATTCGCCACTACCAGCCGTGACTTTTGGTATATTTCGACGAAACTCGGTATTCGTAATGGTAATCTACAGGTAAATATGTGTTGTAAAAATAAATCCCCAAAAAAACATAAATGTGAAATAGAGGCCAAGTTCCTGCCACCACAAAGAAACACTCCCTTCCTCAAAAATATCCCCTCCTAAAACCCCCCAAAAACGCCTTACCATTCTACACTCCAAAAAAGTAGTATGGGTTGGTGTATTAATTCAACCAAAAATATTTGCCAATACAAGAGATGATACAAGAAAGAAATGGCCAAGTTCATTACTTGGAAGACCTCATAGTTACTTACTAAGAACAGTAAAGACACTTCAACTGACCTTTAAAAACAACAATAAAAATACTTATATCCAGTTACTAAAATATCACTTTCCTCAACCAGGTATATTCTTAAACTTGGCAATGTTTAGTTTTTATCTAAAGATAATTTCGGCACAAAAAAAACATTGCCAAGTTTAAGAATATACCTGGTTGAGGAAAGTGATATTTTAGTAACTGGATATAAGTATTTTTATTGTTGTTTTTAAAGGTCAGTTGAAGTGTCTTTACTGTTCTTAGTAAGTAACTATGAGGTCTTCCAAGTAATGAACTTGGCCATTTCTTTCTTGTATCATCTCTTGTATTGGCAAATATTTTTGGTTGAATTAATACACCAACCCATACTACTTTTTTGGAGTGTAGAATGGTAAGGCGTTTTTGGGGGGTTTTAGGAGGGGATATTTTTGAGGAAGGGAGTGTTTCTTTGTGGTGGCAGGAACTTGGCCTCTATTTCACATTTATGTTTTTTTGGGGATCTCATTGCTTTTTTCTAAGTATTAAATAGAATTTAGTTGCCGCATACCTACTGGCTTTTGTACTTCATATAAAACCAGGGTCTTTGGATTCTGCATAAGGTTCTCCATACTGCTTGATATTTGATACCAATAATCAACCTACATACATCTAATCACTAGACTAGAAAAGTTAGAAGCTCTTCCAAATGACATTACTTTAGAGGACAAATTGATTGCTCTCTTTACTAAACTATTACACAGTAAAACACAGGAACCTTATCCCGAGGATAAAGATCACAATAGGGAAAGTGTAGAAGGCCTTCAAGAAAAATATAAGAACAAAAATGACTCGACTTTGAAAAACTTAGTATCTGTTTTGAAGTATATTATGCAGTGAACCCCTACGACTTTATTTACTACATTTAAGAAAGAAGTCAGAACTGTTTTTAAGATGCGTCGAAATGTTTTTTTAAACATCAAATATAGGTTCTCCTTACCAAGACGATTCATTTGATACCCCACATGGTGGGTTTCAGAAGGAATGATGGCATTTCGATGGAGCAAGAAGTAGAAAACGTCATAGGTAATATGACACTCCCGTATCAAGACCTACCTGCGTGCCAAGTTTGGTTAAAATAGGCCAAACGGTGTGAATTGGTATAAGGAACAAACATACAGACAGACAGCTGAAAGACCTTTTTTACCTAGCCTAGTGCATTCCCCGGACCAAGGCCTACCTGTGTGCCAAGTTTGGTCAAAATCGGTCAAATGGTGTGAATTTGTGTACGGAACAAACATGCAGACAGACAGCTGATAGACGATTTTGACTAGCCTATGGCACTACCCGGATAAAGACCGACATGTGTGTCAAATTTTGTCAAAACCGGTCAAACGGTGTGTATTTGTATAAGGAACAAACAGACAAACAGACAGCTGATAGACAATTTTTCCTAGCCTATGATTCTCCCCGTATCAAGACCCATCTGTGTCCCAAGTTTGGTCAAAATCGGTCAAACGGTACGGATTTGTAAGAGGAACAAACATACAGACAGAAAGCTCGTATAAGATTTTTACCGAGCCTGTATGCGTCTCTATTTGTTTCTTAAAACATCAAATATAGGTTCTTCATACCGAGACAATTCATTTGATACTCCACATCATGGGTTTCGGACGGAATGACGGGTTTCCGATGGAAGTACAAAACTGGCACGCCCCCGCCCCGGAAGCGGAGTCAAACACAACTTTTCGCGATTTTTCGATTTTTTCCTTTAATAACACCTTCATATCTATCTTCATGCAAAATTTCAAGTCTCTAGCATCATGGGAAGTGCCTAATAATTTTGATGAGTCAGTGAGTGAGTGAGTGAGTGAGTGAGTGAGTGAGTCCTATAAATCCCGATTTTCGATCGCTTATATCTCAGAAACTATTCGATGTAGAATTATGAAAATTTCCAGTTTTACTCACATCCAGTAGTTTAATACCTGTGTAAAATTTCATAAATTTATCTTCACCTGGTTGAAAGTTATGAGAGGGTAAAAATCGGCTCTAAGACCGCCTGTAATATACACACAGTATGCTTAGGCCGGAACTTGGCCTGGCGCACTACCGTGCGCCTAGACTAAATCGGTTCATTAGAAGGGGGGGTTTACTCCGGACCCAAATTCCTAATATACTCATACCGGTCGTAATTTCTGCTGTATTGTAACGAAACGCGGTATACATCGTGGTTAACTCATGAGAAAGAAGTATTGTAAAAATGAGCTGAATCGGTCAATCGGAAAGCGGGGGTTTAATTTGTAATATATTTGAATAGAAAAGCCGGCAGACGTAGGTTCACAAAGCCGCCGCAAGGAGCGCTTTCTACCACTAGAGTGACTGTATCCTGTTCCTGCGTTAGATCAAAATACGATAATATGAGGATTTTTGTATTTATTACGTAGTGTAGTAGGTATCATGTGTAAACATAACTCTGGATGCAAATTAATAATTGATCAGTTACTCATTACAAATTTAAAAGAGAACTATTCATGTTTTAACCTGTTTACGCACAAAACTTTTTTTTTATAAAACATTTTTAGCAGTTTCCTCCGAAGGAAAGTCGCTATTGAGGTTGCACTCATGACGGAATTTTTGAAACGTTTCTTCGAATCTTTATCGATCCTACCTAGTAGACACCGAAAATGACCGCAGTTAAAATTTATATATATATATGGTTATATATGTGTCCGCTAAAACGATACAGGCCAGAGTTTTTGTTTTTTCGCCACGAAACTTGGTATGTAGTATTCCCCCATCAAACGATTGAACGAGTTCGTTAACCAACAAATCGGTCCATCCGGAGGGGGAGGGGTTTACTACGGAGCCAAAGTAGTTATTTGTCAATGCCAGCCATATTTGTTGTTATATTTCAACGAAACTCGGTATTTGTTGTGGTCAACAGAAGTTTGTTGTAAAAATAAACTAAATTGGTTGACTAGAAGGGGGGGGTTTACTCTGGACAGAAATTACTAATTTCCTTATACCGGTCGCAATTTCTGTTGTATTGTTACGAAACTCTGTATAAGTCCTGGCTATCTAATAAAAAAAAAGTGTTGTGAAAATGAACTAAATCGGTCTATTGGAAGGGGTGGGGGGGGTATTACTTTGTACTATGTTTGAATTGAATTCTACCGCCATATGTAGGTTCGCGAAACTCATCAAGATCACGCATACACAAAGCTCTGGAAGGAAATTAAATACAAAATTAATAATTAAAACAGCTGCTCATAAAAGCAGAACAATTTATGTTTTTATTTTATTTATCTATAAAGGTTATTTTAAGCAAATTATTCAGTAATGCAGTCGACCCTACCCAATTCTGAGGAAAGTGCATAGTTATGCAGCTCTTGCGTGACGGACTTTTTTGATTAATACCTATATCATAAAAAAATAATATTTATCGTACTAAAAAGTATAGACTATAAAAAATATTTATTGGAGCATCTAATTATATAATTAACCTAAATATTTAGAGCTAAAAGTAAACGTAAATGAATAATAAAATGCAGTTTTCCTACGGTTAGAAATGTTAAGGGAGGAAATTATGTGAACGTTTTTACGCCCGTCGAGAGGAGGGCGAGAATAGCTTCGTAACTAGGGCCCGGCCAGGTAGAGAGATCGCTGTACTACAGGGTCGGTCAGCCTGCACTACCCGTCCTAAGCTAAGGGTTAAGAAAGTAACAGAAAAAATCATATCCATGAATTGGATTTACTCCGCACTAAACTTCTTTTTCTTATAATAAAAGTCTTGATACGGAGAGTGTCATAGGCTAGGTGGATTTCCCTGTGGGAAATAGCTTGTATCATGGATATGTCTAAAGGGGGAATAATGAGTTAGCCACACAATTTATTATTCATCTGGAAGAGGGCCCATTATATATTGACCATTAGTAATCCTTAATATTACTCTGTAACTAACTCCACTGATTTAATCTACAATGATTTTAAGTCATAACCTTTGAAAATTTGACGGTTTCGATAGTACGGTAACCACGTGGGTTAGTAGCCATAGTAACGGAACCCTCGTTTGCCATCGTCCGGACGTAGCCGAAACGTTACAGTTTTAGCGTCTTACTAGGCCATAGCTAAGACATATCCATGTCAATACAGTAGCGGGAATTACTCACTCGGTAGCTACGACTTCCCCTCGGAAAGCTGTATTAATAACAAAAAATTCATAGTAGTTTTATGTATCTTATTATAGTGTTATAAGCAAGTTTAGAAACATCAAGCAATAAAGGCCAACGGCCATAGCTACGTTGAATACACGGTTGATCACCGAAGTTAAGCAACGACGGACGTGGCTAGTACCCGAATGGGTGACCGACCAAGTGCTTTGGGCATTATAAAAGGATGACAACCTGTAAATAGCCCGGCCTTAATAGCCTGATTGTTGATACACTGTTAAGAAAATCAAGCAATAAAATACTGAAGAAAGAGACAAATTGAACCGTTCATATCAATGAAATGAAGCTAACAATGAAAAACATTTTGACCTTATTAAAAATTAATCTTCTGCCTTTAGGAGAATTGACGGGGTCGGGGCAAAATAGTGCCAAACAACATTTTTATTAAAATTTAACTGTAGCTGCAATATGTTGGATATTATGTGGGACTATCAGTTGAAATGTTTAGGGGCAACAAGATTAAGTAGCATGCAGAGCTTGTAGTAATATTTTAGTAGCATCATAGACTGATAGTCCCACATAATATCCAAAATATACAATACAATACAATACAATACAAAGGGACCTGGGCCCTACGCACTTGTTCACCGCGACCCTGTTGGATCTATTGTGATTTGCGTCCCTGTCTTACTCCCTTTCTAGCTTGCAGCTCCTCACGTATAGCTTGAGCTCCTTGGGAGTAGCCTCGGCTATGTCCTTGGGCGTAGCAATTGCCTTCCCTATGTGCATTAGCCTATTGTAGGCCAAGGCCTCACATTCGCAGAGGACGTGCTGTGAGGTTTATCCAAAATATAGCTCATACAGTTAAGTTTTGTTAAAAATGTTTCTTGGCACTATTTTGCTCCAATTATTATTCTATGCAATGGAATTTTTAAAACAGTTCCTTTTTTTGACTGTAAAATACAATCATTTTTATAGGAAAACTGTTTCTGCTCTGAAGAATGTTTCAATTCTTTCTATATAAATGTGTTTAGGGTTGACCTCCGATGGAGTGTGTGCTGATGCAAGGATTGTCGGAGAAGAACGAGGAAGTAATACCCTCGTGGGAAATAAAGACAGAGAGAATGGAAAACACGGTTGAGTGAAGTAGGGAAAGCTTATGGAGGATCCCCAAGGAGTCGCGGTGTAAACAAATTCCAAATTGGAAAGCAAATACGCGTTTCGCTGAAAGGGGGGGACCATTCGGAAAAATTGCCTCGGGAGAGGGTGCGCCCCCAACGAGAAATGCATCTGTATTCATTTCCTTATCCAACAGCCCACCATGCTTTATGTCAGTACGCTTGTCTTCTTTTTACTTCAACCATATAAGTCTGGAGCTTTGCGTTATCACGTTTTTATATATCGAGGAAGAAAATACAACCCACTATGCCCTATTAGGCACGGAGTCAAGCGGCAACCGCGACTCCTTGACAACCATAAATATTAATACAATGATAGGAAATCGTTGACAGTTGGTTATTCGATAGCAGGATTTGTCAGAGTTAGGTCTTGGTTTCTTATTAAAACTACATTTCTTTTTAAAGAAAATTAGTTAAACATTTTGCCGACGTTTTGGCATGACATTCAAGCCTTCCTCAGTGCGATGAGAAGAAAGAGATGTCTATGCCTCATAGACGTGTAATTTTTTCTGAATGTCAAATACCAAGTGTAGACTCATGCATGTTAGGGGGCACCTACATTGGACCCGATCTGATCCGATCCGATAGCCACCGACTGTCGGAAGAAAAACAAACACATGCATCTCAATGGCGGTGCCTACATTGGTCCCGATCCGGTGGCCACCGATTCTCAGCCGTTGAAACTTGTTTGTTTCTATACCGATTTCAGACCGCCGACGTAAAATGGCGCCAAACGACATATTGTGTTCCAAAAAGTTCTACAGGCTCGAAATCATAACCGATTTCAATGCATTTTTTTTTTTTTTTTTAATGAAAGGAAATAAAATTTAAAAGAACTTTGTCAATTCACAATGCTTATGACCTTCTAGCTACCTTTCTTAAAAGTAATTTTAAGATATTAATACTAATGCTTCTCTTATAGTATTGTAACAGTTAAAAGTTAACATTTATTTTTTCTGGACTTTTATACTTCCAGAAGATTGACTGACCTCTTAACCTTTATACCTCCTTTATACCTCCAACATTCAACCTAATCAAAGGTTTCTATGCTTATTAGCTTGTATTTCTTAAATTAATCACTTTACTACGAGGTCTTTACTGACGAGCTGTGACAAAATCGGATTGGATCGGGTCGGGATCAATGTAGGGACTCATGTCGGCCGTTTTCCGTCAAAAGAAATCGGATTTGATAGGATCGGGAGAAATATGGGTCCAATGTAGGTGCGGCCTGAGATGGCTGTTATGTGGACATATCGCGCTATACGTTATGAATAACGTTTATTACGTGGACATTGCTTATGACAGCTTGGAATGACTCATGCGCAAAACAGCGCTGACCAAAGTATATCTGACATGAACTAAGGATTCTCAACAATATCGAATGACACACACCTTGAATGATCCTGTACCGACACAGGTGTTCCTGTAGCCATCCAGGCGTGTATAGAACAGCTTATTTGTAAAGGTATCCTCCCCTAACTGTACTATTGTAGTTTATATGTTAGGGTGGGTTGCCTCAATGCCAGCTGGCCTTCTCTCACTCCCTATCACTCCTGGAGTCTCCAGGTAGATCCACACAGTATCATGTATCAAGAAGAACTTACCTCACGGCTTTTTTTTCAGGGGGCCTTAGGCATTTCATCATCGGCGCAGCACTAGACTCTGGTTCTGGAGGTCATGAATTCGAAACAAAGCCCACACTGAAAGATTTTTGAGCGTTTCCTCCCACCCTCCCTCCATTGGGAGGAAACCCGATTATGACGTCGACGTTATAGCGGAATAAGTAAGTGTCAATAGGAAATATCCACGTTTCAGACCCTAAATGTCAGGAAAATCGGTGGGTCAAATCTTTCTTTCTCTCTCTCTCTCTCTCTCTCTCTCTCTATATATATATATATATATATATATATATATATATATATATATATATATATAAATATATATATATATACATATATATATATATATATATATGTATATATATAAATATATATATATATATACATATATATATATATATATATATATATATATATATATATATATATATATATATATATATAGCTGTCTAAGTTGGGATGTCAAGGTCGTTAACAGAATCCGTGCAGCACGGATATTTGATCGAAATTCGTGGAAACATAGGTTTTTTTCACGGGATTTTCCGACAAGATGACGCAGTTCCTGTGAGTCGGACTTTTGATTCAGTAAGTTTGTTGTTTTTGAGTCCGAGACAGTCTCCCTGCCTTTATTGGGTACCTGGAAATAGGTAAACTCCCTAGTGAACCGTTTCTTTCATGTTTAATGTTTGTTTTCAATAATAATAGCATCAATAACAAGCAAAATACATATATATGCGGATATATGCAATAGTAACACGATTTTTTAACATCCATACCACGTTCTATGCATTGATTTCACCGACAAGCAAGAAACTTTAGATGGCTTTGTTTGTATTTAAAATTATACAGGCACACAGATAACACACATCTAGTAATCAAAAACCTCATTATACTACACAGCGTCACCATTATACATGGGTGGTACAATATAAATAGTTTGGAGCTTAAATCCTACAATTAGATATGCTGTAAATAAAAATGATATTAAAACTCGAGTAGGGTTTGTTTCAATCCCAAATTATCTACACAATATATCGATAAGAGAAGGCTACAACCTAAACCTTTACCTCCTTGTTTTCATATATTTTAAGAAATAAAAAAAAAATGTGTAAAAAATACTATTTCATCGGGTTTTTTTTGTAAAGTGAAGCCTAAAATTTCCCTTTTTATACTGAAATTTGTGTTTCCTTTGTTAATTAAAAAAGTTCAATTGCCGATTATCATGCAAAAAATGCTGTCTGACTTGTGACTGATGACGTACAACAAATAACTGCCAGAGACTTAACAACAGCTACAAAATCTACCACAAAACGTCATTGTCAATACTTATGGACACAACTAACTGACAATAAACTTCGGACCATAAAAAATACAGTTGAGGAATGGCCATCCAGTCTTCGCGACAATAAACGAGAAGAAGTTGTCCTCACGTTTACGGATTGGACATACTCGACTTACCCACGAATTTCTTATGACAAGACGCCACAAACCAATATACAACATATGTAACACAGAACTTACAATTAAACATTTACTGACAGACTGCCAGAGAAGAAGCAATTACAACTTCCCGAATGATATGCAAGAACTCCTGGGCAATGATAGCCAGTAAATCAACACTATACTGACATACTTCAAGAATACAGGACTATACAACCTTATTTGATGAACGTCTGCAATGTTGGCTTATATGACATTATATTTCCATTGATAATAAGCTCTATTTATAGGTGAACCCTACGCCTAAATCATTACATAGTCACAAACACTTCCAACACCAATAACCATGCTGATTTCCTAGAATAGCTTAGTTCAGAGGATACTGTTCTTTGTGTTATCGCCATTGAAGCGGGACACAATAAATAAATTAAAAAAGGGAGTTTGTATTAGCTTTGGTGAACGAAAATATTGATTCATTTCATTTCATTCATTCATGATTTGTAGCCCTTTAACATATGTAGAATCTGTGTAAGGGCCACGACATGGAATGTCTTTGTAGGAGGATCTCATAAAAAATGGGCCGTGTAAATAAACGTCCTGATTGTTAGAATGAGAAGGTGGATTGAGAATGACAGAAGAGGAGTGGGACATGAATGAGTGGATCCAGCCATGAAGGGGATATATATTGAATAAGACAGGAGGGGAAGTTGGAGTGGGTTTTCGATGGGGAAGGGGGTAGGTGGGGGGGGGCTAGGAGAGGAATGACACTGATTACCCCTTGTTGTAAAGGGAGGGACGGTCCCCCCTCCTTAGCTCTCAGGATTTAGGAACCTGAAATAATCTTCGAGTACCTTTTCACTGGATCTATTTAATAAAGGCTCCGATCCGTGGAGCGGGACGGCTAAGCCGATCCCGGGACAGCTGGAGTTTGATGGGTTCGGGGCACCGTTAAGACCCATTCAGGTGTACCGAGGACAAATGGACATGGGACATTATACCCCTCCGGGCTGATGCAGTCATGAATCGGCCCGTTTCGGCCGATATCTCCCCGAGTCGGGGCTTTGTTACCTTACCCTTACCCCGATGGGTGCATACAGCTCCGGTCGGACAACGGTTATTGATTCTCCAATGAATCATGCAGCCGTTCATCGGGCCAATAACAACTGCAGGGGCCTGAGCGGCTTCTTTATTACAGAGTTTTAATGTCGCTAGGTGAATTTGAGGGTAGAATTAGGTTTGTGTTGGTTTTGTTGTAGTGATCTCATGAGATTCTGGAAAAATAAAAAAGTTCTGTTCGCAAGAGTTGCGTCATTTGGGCGCGTTTCCATTTTGCTTTTTCGTAAAAAAATTAAACACCTGTAAAAATTAAATGAAATTTAGTGAAAAATGTCATACAATGACAGGAAACAAAGCGGAAATTACTTCTTTCTCCTTCTCAACGTTTGGCCTAGAAAAAAAATATTACAAATACGTTTTTCATTTTCTTACCATTTTTTACTATAATACTTATTTTACTAAAGATAGCTCAGGGGTAAGGCACTGGACTAATATGCTGGAGGACTTGAGTTCAAATCCCGAGCAAGCACTAAAGATTTATATCTTCTATTGTCTTCGTTCATGGGTTGGTTTTGGTTAATTAATTTATTAATGGCCACCTTGGTACTAATGACCAACAAAAATTTCTAAATGACACTAGGGACAGAACATTATTTTATTTCTTTTATTATAAGGGCTTCGCATCTATGACGATGAGTACTGAAATTTATTTAAAAGACCTAAGATGACACAGTTCCTGCGAATTGGACTTTTTGTGCTTTACGTCTAAACAAATTCTAGGCTACTAACGCCAGATTGTCTACTCTCATACATATATATCCTAGATAGATAGTAGATTTACCAGACGGGCACCCATCCAGATAATAACCACGCCCGATATTGATTACCTTCTGTAATCGGAAGAGAAAAACGGTTTAGGGAGGATTGCAACAAATCCTCTTCTTAAGCAGGCTACACACGATTTAGGCAGGCCTGTCAGTTAGTCCTGAATAGTCCGCCTGAACGTGTATATATTCCGGCCGCCTGAACAGTCTTAACTGACAGACCGGCCGGAATATATACACGTTCAGGCGACCGCCCTTCAGGCCGACTGTTCAGGCCTAACTGACAGGCCTGCCTGACCGTATGTAACCTGTTTAAGGAATACATATCGACAACTATAAGTATAAAATGGCCGCTGCGTGACTCGTAAAGATATGGAAGAGGCGACGAAGTGTGGAGTTAATCGGCGAGCCATGATGGATGACGGAGCTGTCTAACCAGCTGATTGCTATATCTAGATCCCCCCCCCCTAGTCTTCAGCCTATTATCAAGAAGGCCCTGCTACAAGTGGCATTGTAAAGGCCAGCAACAGCACGGTACAGTCAGCAAAATGTAGGGATTATTTCCCAAAATTTATTTATTTGCATAAATATGCTTTAACGATGACTAAACTGGAAAAAAGTTACAAAAAAGTGTCCGCTGCATTTTTTACAGTACATTACATAGGTTTGTCAAGTGGACCTAAAGCATATTTATGTTCCTGAATTGAGGAGAAGGCTCTAAACGAAAGTATTTTTATGGTTTACTTCATTCCCTAACAAACATTTTTACATCTTCAAAATTATACTTATGGCGAATTTTCGTAACATGATTAGATAAAGCTGTTTGCATTTCATACTGTCCAACTATCTTTTAATTTATTGTAATATGATTTTTCTTAAAATTCTCTAAAATTCTTCAATATATTTATTTTCATTCTAGCACGCAAATATTATATTTAATTTAACCCTATATATATTTTACCCCGGAGGTAAAGGACATCGTGTCAAATATTTCTAATTGTTCAGGAGAGCCAATTTTCCATAACTTTGAACTATTAAAATTTGTTTCTTCGTTACTTTAGGAAACAGTTTAAATAAAATGTTCACTTTGTATTGGCATTAACAGGTAATTTTAAGTACTGATCATAGTCAAACAAAACCAAGTCCTCCACATGGTGTCTTTTACCTCTAATGAAAACGGACATGATTTCATTTTTCACTGTCTTATCTTCGTTATTTATGGGAACAGGACATTGTGTCCCTTACCTCCGGGGTACATATATATATATATATATATATATATATATATATATATATATATATATATATATATATATTGGCGTTAGGATTTTACATAGAGAGTTGGGATTTTACGCTCGGGAGAATATCCATGGGAAGCTGTGCTAATATGGAAAATCTTGCTAAAATTTAAAACCTTATTGTTCAAAACACGCCAAATATATCTATTTTTCATTAAATCTACAAAATGTCTAAAAATATTGAAAATACGTAAGTAGGTGGTGTTAATGACCTTGTATATCGGAGCACCTATAATTAAAAAAAAATAAAAACCTACGTAAGTAGGATTACGCTTGGAAGACATGCTCACATTCAAGAACATTACATGACCAGAACATTGACAATGCGTACATAGTCAATTCCATGAAAATACTGTTGCATTTTACGTTTTTAAAACCTGGCAAATTTTCAACATTGAATTCTTACCATTCGAAACGAAATGAATAGGAAAATAATTTCAAATAAATGTTTGGGAATTCCAATCTTGAGAGTTTAAGGCAGCTTGGTGTCCCGATGGGGGTACTAAGAAGCATTACCTTGCGTGTGTTAAAGGGCTCCTGCATCATCTTCAGTCGATGGAGGACACTCCTCGCCGGGGCGGGCCGTTGAGGATCGGGTTTTTTCCCCCGCTTAAGTTATTTATGTTCTTCTTGTTTTGTTTTTTTTTATTTATTTTTTTTTTTTTTTTTTTTTATTTATTTTTTTTTTGTTTTTTTTTTGTTTTTTGTTTTTTTTTTTTTTTTTTTTTTTTTTTTTTTTTTTTTTTAATTTGGGGGTGGGTATGTCTGTGGTTGGTAAATTTGACTGCACCGTTAATACCTCCATCGAGTGCTCTGGTCTAGTAGGTGAAGTGGTTCGGTACGCTGTATTATTTTCTTAATAGTATTTTGATCAGTTTTATTGTTAGTCTTTCTGCTCTGTTATTTTATTTATTTTTTTTTAGTTTTATCTATCTGGTTATATCTGTAATTATTATATTAATTTCAGTTTTGTATTTTTATATATTATTATATTATGAGATATATTGATTTGTATGGCTTATTTTTGTTTTATTTTTATTATTTTGTTTGTATATTAATTTATTTTATTTATTTAATTATTTTTGTGCCTTCGTATATTATGCATGAAGTGATCTTAAACTGATGAGGACATATTATTAACTTAGGTCTCCCAGCAACTAGGCTTGTGTTGTTTTCAAGCCTAAATAACGAGGGTGAAGGAGACACCCAATTGTTAAGTTGACCAATTGTATTTGAGAATAATAGTAACAATTGTGTTTGTATTGTATCTCCTAATAAATAAAATAAAAATATATATGTGTATATATATATATATATATATATATATATATATATATATATTGGCGTTAGGATTTTACATAGAGAGTTGGGATTTTACGCTCGGGAGAATATCCATGGGAAGCTGTGCTAATATGGAAAATCTTGCTAAAATTTAAAACCTTATTGTTCAAAACACGCCAAATATATCTATTTTTCATTAAATCTACAAAATGTCTAAAAATATTGAAAATACGTAAGTAGGTGGTGTTAATGACCTTGTATATCGGAGCACCTATAATTAAAAAAAAATAAAAACCTACGTAAGTAGGATTACGCTTGGAAGACATGCTCACATTCAAGAACATTACATGACCAGAACATTGACAATGCGTACATAGTCAATTCCATGAAAATACTGTTGCATTTTACGTTTTTAAAACCTGGCAAATTTTCAACATTGAATTCTTACCATTCGAAACGAAATGAATAGGAAAATAATTTCAAATAAATGTTTGGGAATTCCAATCTTGGAATGTTACCAAATATTTTGTAATTTTAGCCATTAATAATTTTAGTGTTTGAAATGTTGAACCGAATTTCACAGACAGTAAGAAACCATGTTTCTGATTTTCATTATTTGCAGTGTTTTTGTATATTTGCTAATTATAAGGCAACCGAAAATATTGTTGGTCGTTAATAAATTTTTCGTTTGATTCAATCTTAAAATGTTTATTTCATTAAGGGGCCTTCCAAATATTCTTCACCTAAGTTAAACATATACCTAAAATTCATGTAGAATAAGAGCAATGTTAATGTGTAGGAGAAAAAAGAATTTTCTAAGGACTAGCACAAATTATATTAATAATCCTAAATAAAAGCGTATTCAATTTATACATACATACATATATATATATATATATATATATATATATATATATATATATATATATATATATATATATATATATATATATATATTATTGGTTTCCACTCATTATATACACAATGTATGCAGCATATATATATATATATATATATATATATATATATATATATATATATATATTCTTTTTTTAAGGTTTTATATGTCAAAAAGTCGTTTTATCTTCTTTTTATGACATTCTTTATTTTCTTGAAGTGTTACTAGTTCTTTGCTTCTTTTCAAAAGACAATGTCTAAAATTAATTGTTAAACAACCATTACTTATCTATGTATCTTAAATTATTAATCATTTATATAATTTCATTGTATATTACGGTATTAACCTATCATGTCAGTTTTTAAAATACAACGTCAACGATCCATGTATTTATGTATTTATTGGGAGTTCTTTTTTTGTTAGTTTTTTCACGCAACGTAAATAATAATTTAAGAGTTATAAAAATTAATTGTTTTTTTTTAAATTATTAATTTCAGAAATTGTCTTTTGAAAATAAGCCAAAGAACTAGTAACTAGTAAAACAATTTTTTAACCTATAAGGCCTTTACTAAAAGAATATATATATATGTGTGTGTGTTTGTGTGTTTTGTGGGGGCAAGGTTCCCAGTGGTAGAGCACTGGACTAATTAGTTGGAGGACCTGAGTTCGAATCCGGAGCAAGCACTAAAGATTTTTTTCTCTAGTCTCTTCGTTCGTGGGTTGAATTCGGTCTCCCCGACCGTCCCTAGGCCGACCCGGCCTTTAATTAATTTATTAATGTGTACCTTGGTGCTAATGACCCTAGCAGTCAAACCAGCAATGGGGAAATCAGGCGGCCGAAGAGTAGTACTGACCACACTATCTCCCTTGTGTGCCTTATGGTCAATAATCAGATACCTCTAAAGGATCTGCCCTCAAGGCCCTCGTGGCCTGTTACGGTACTGATATATATATATATTGTGAATGGACTCTAGATTGTGGTGTATATTGTAACTATGTCATCCTCGCCTTGGAAACTATGGACCTGTGTTGAACTACGATATAGAATACGATTAGCCGATGCTATCAATAAATCCCGAGATAGTTCGATAGTTGAACTATCGATATCTATAGCCAACTATCTATCGACTTGTAAGGATTATTGTTGCCTCCTCTATAGGAAAGTGCCAGGAGAGGCTAACATTAATTTGCATAAACTATCATAGACCACTAGATAGCTCGACTTAAACTATCGAGTTTACATCGATTCTAGCTTGCCTCGACCAAACGTTCTACCATTTACGATTCACTGATCCGTGGATTATTGGACCTCTGGTGCTGTATCCATTATATCGTGACGTCATCGGTGAACCGATGAAAACCTCCCTGATCCCATTTCTGAGGATTTAGTCAACATTTAGATAAATTTGTTAAATTCTAAATATTAAGGGGCAATATTTATATTATTATTGATCTACCTTGTAACTTTTTACTTTACCATTTTTTTTTGTATGGGCTAAAATTTTTCCTTAACTAATCACAAATAACATCCAAGACTGTTTATGTGAAGAAACAGATTTTAAATGGTCAAAAAATTCGATTATCCGCGTGAATTCCCCGTGCAATGCTGATTTGAAGTCAATTTTTCTAACGAGCTTCCCCTCCGACGTTTTTTACGGGTTTATAATTTATAATTTTTTTATTTTTATTTTTTTTTAATTATGATAGGGCAGATTACCTTCGCTGCGGAGCTCTTCAAACCAATAAATAAATAAATAATTAGTCTTAGTTTAAATCATAATTGCCATATTTGGTTTTAAGACAATAAGTATAATAATCTGTAACTAATTATTTTATGAAATAGTATAGTATTAGTAATATAGTAGCGACATACAATAGAATGAAGAACATACCATCATTACACACATCCAAAGAACTACACCTATATATGAAACTCACAAACATCTCAAAATCTAATTAAATAAGTAAAAAAAAAAAACGGAACCCAAACCTTTTCTAAAAGATACAGTAGAAGGTGCAAATAACCTAGTAGTAGAGCGCCAAACTCCATATCTATCTATCTATCCTCTGCAGAAGTGCCCATTAAAGTCTGGGCAGACCTACGCAAAGCCTGTGATCCTAATTCCGTTCCTCAATAATATGCTGCAGTGCGTGCCAGTATTTTGAACTCAGTTGCTCCATAAGATGACAGGACTACTGAACGCCCGTCGCAGGAATACCAGAACCCTAACCTTCGAAGCCAGCCCAATATCAGTTCTGCAGCTCGGTGGATTGGACCGCTAGCCCAACCAAGATCATAATGAGGCAATTAAAACTTGAGACGAGCTTTGCCTGGATTTGGTTTGAATTAAAATCTAGCGTGCTCGAGGACTAATGAGACATTAACATAATCTTCATTAACATTATGGATGCCTGCTTAATGAGTTCGTGCAATCTACCGCCAAATTATGCGCAATGTCCCGCCAGAAGTTGCGCATTCAATGCAGACCGTTACAATGCATATACATTTTTTTAGCGCGGTTCCTCCCTCCCCCATAGGGAGGAACCCCGCTTATAAGGTTGATACAATGAAACAATCCGGAAGTGCCGACAAGAAAATTTCGCGTTTCAGAACCCCTAGAGACCGAAAATAACGGTGGTTCAAATTTGTATATATATATATGTATATATTTATATATATATATATATATATATATATATATATATATATATATATATATATATATATATTTGTCTGTTCGCTCATTTCTGGCTTCCCTGATGGTCCGATTTTGATGAAATTTGGTACAAAAATCTGCCGTCCAATTTGAAAGGTCAAGTTCGTTAACCAGCAAAATCCGCCCACTGGAAGATGGCGTTTGGGGCGAAATTCGCGCAAAAAAATCGTAACGCTTACGTTTTTGAGTTCATAAGCTTGTAAGTACTCGTTTTATAGGCTTCTTGGGCTAGGAAAACGAATGAAACCATTTTCAAGGCGATAGCTTTAACCGTTTTCGAGAAAACTGAAAAAATAATTTTTGAATGCCGTTTTTGGTTTGGGTACTTAGAATCATGGGATTCAGTTGAAACATTTACTGCATCTTCTACTTTCATTAAAACTAATATGTTGAAATTTTGGTTGCGTTTGGAGTTAAGGAAGGGTTAGAATAAAATATTTTATTAACAGACATAAAAAAGTTTTGGTAACATTGTATACTTTCCCTAATATCTCGAAAAAGGTTAAGAATCTTGGGAAACGGAAGAATACCATTGGAAAGCTTACTAAATGCTCTACAAAAAAGGTTCTAATAAAAGTTTTGATTAGGCGATGTCAATCGGAGAAATAAGTGCTTAAAACTTTAAAGTAATTGATTTCGCTTATTCGAACTGTTCTTTTTGTCTTTGATTTTGATACTTAAAATTATGGGATTCAGTTGAAACATTTTCTGCATGTTTGAATTTAATCAACACTAATATGTTAAAATTTCGGTTACGTTTGGAGCTAAAGAAGGATTAGAATAAAATATTTTATTAACAGACATGAAATGTTTTGGGAACTTCGTATACATTCCCTGATATCTCGAAGACGGTTAGGAATATTGGTAAACGGAGGGTTACCATGCGAAAGCTTACTAAATGTTCTACAAAAAAGATTCTGAAACAATTTTTGATTAGGCTATGTCAATCGGAGAAATAAGTGCTTAAACTTTGAAGTAATTGATTTCGTTTATTCGAACGGTTCTTCTTGTTTGTTTTTATTCCTTGTTGTTTTTTCATTGGTTATAGTAGGATAATGTATTTGACAATAAAACAGATTAATTAAAATAAGAAAAGCAATTCATTGTTAAAAATATATCAGGCTGTACCGTATGAAATGTCAGTTTTGGATTTGTCGATTTCCTTCAAATTTCTTGAAACTGTCGAGGCTCCTATTCCGAGTTCTTTGGCATATTCCCTAGTGTTTTTAATTGCTTATAGTAGTCAAATGTATTTGTCAATAAAACAGGATACGTATAATTAGAATCAATATTTTGTTTGTTAGAATTCGAAGATGCCGTATGAATATCTAGATTACAGTACTGGTGTTGATTTCGTTCTTTACAATTATTCTTGGTATTCACTATTTTCATCTGTTACCCATAGTTTTTTATTGTTAGTAGGTTTTTCTTATTGATTATAGAATATAAATCTATTTGGCTATAAAAACAGGATACGTAAAATTAGTGACAATATTTCGGAGATATTTCTGAGCGAAAAACATTTAAGATTTTCTACCACCACGAACGGCTTTTTTCCTCTATTTTTATCCACTAGATAGGCTTTATTTTGCATATTATTCTATATAAGTTTTATTCAGCAGGGGATTCTGATGAAATGTCGTGTTTTTGCTGTGGATTTTAAATACGATGTATCTAAGATTGGATAACATTAGCGAGTCTACATAGTTAAGAACCGACGACGGAGGATTACTTCTTGCTATGATTTAGTCTACATATGTATATTAAGTCCTAAATCCAAAAAATAAACTTCACAAAGGTTAGATACTATGAGCGAATATGGCGGTTCAATGCCCGTAGAAGCAGAAGGTCCGTAGGAAATTTACCTGCTAAGAGTTATTCCTCAAGAGCTGTAAATATACCCCAGGTATCTGCCGACACAAATACAAAGCCTAGGCGGAGAGCACCCCAAAAACACAGATCCAAACATAGGTTATATACTAAATATTCATAAAGACTACTTAGTTGTAAACCGATTCATCAATTAGCAATCAATAGTTTTCAACAAAGGTTATATACTAAATATTGATAAAAGGTATTTAATTAGAAAAAAAACAATATTCCACAAGACTTGTTTTTGTCCATTTGTGTCTACTCCATAGACTTAATTAGGTATATTATTCTATTTTTAAATATTTAGAGCTTGGAATAGTTTTAGGCAACTAAAACGCTATTACACGTAAAATAAAATATGTTTTATGAACTAAGTGATCTTATTTAATTTATTTTTAAGGGTTTTACGAGAAGTTTTTATCATCAATTCAAAATTTCGGGAGGGGCTGCAGCCCCCTCAGCCCCCCCCCCCCTCATATACGCCCATGCTTCTGTATCCACTAGAAAGGCTTTATTAGGCATATTTTGTATTGATTTATAGACCTTTGCTTTAGAATGAGAGCTAGATTCTGTAATTTCCGCTTCTGTGTAAAAGTTAGCTACTGTCGGTGTCCCTGACGCCTTAATATCACTTTTATTCGAGATGTTCGAGAGGATTTTGACAATTTTCACGAGATATATAAAAAAAATAAGTTTATTTCTTTTCTAAGCTTATCAAATGGCACTAGGGACATGAACGGAACCGCGCTAAGATGCTGCAGCTCCTGCGAGTCGGACTTTTTTTTTTTTTTTTTAACATTCTATCAACCACCAAAACGTAACAGAAATCAACCAACGTGAAAATGGTGTGGGTCAGATAAAATTAGTTAACCAAAGTGCATTTTTTAATAAATATTAGACTTGTAGACAAAAATAAAAGGGTATTTTTTATTTTAAGTACACCAGTTACTTTTTTATGTTATTAGTGATTTATCATACTGTTATTTAATAAAAAACGTCTATTTTAAAAGGAAACAGTGAAATAAAACGTAAATATTTTTGTAGCGCCTTAAATGCCGTTGCTTCTGACTTTAAAATACGACTTTATCTAAACAAGTTCATTTTGAGATTTATAAAGTATCAAATTACCTTCTTCAAATAGCAAATTGTATGAGGTTCTACCTCACAACAATCAATAAAGATCCTATGACTTGGTAACTGAAATCACTAATAACATGAAAAAGTAACTGGTGTGCCTAAAGTATAAAAGACCCAAATAAACTCCTTGCAGGGTCGCTGTAAGGACGCATATAAAAAACAAATTATATATATATATATATATATATATATATATATATATATATATATACTCTCATACGAGTGGTTTGTGGATATCTAACTTTCGTTAATTGTGGCATGTTCATTTCCGTGGTAATCACGTTTTTGTGGTTTCATGACACCTGGACTCACCGGACCTCCACTATATATATATATATATATATATATATATATATATATATATATATATATATCAGTTGCATTTGCATATTAACATATTTTGTTTTTTAAACATATTATTAGTTTTAGTTAAAATTTAAAAGTTTGCAAATTAAAAACTATACAAAATACAACAAACGGAGGAAAATTAACAATAGAACAGAATATAAAAATGAAGTAAAACAAAAATATGAGAATAAAGAATAAATGAATAATCAAAAAGAATTAAAATTAGAAAAAATTAAATTCGAATACTACCACATAAAATGCTTAATACCACATTTTATTTGTAATAGGGATTCAATCTTCCCATTGCAATATAAAGCTGCTCAGAAAATTCTCTTAACGCCTTATTATGGCACAGAGTATGTTCTGGTGACGGCCAGACTCCGTTCTGTTTGATAAGTCGGCAGTCATATACTAAATGTTGGATTTGTATATATATATAATACCTTCCGGAAGGATGGAGGGAAGTCACCTCCTCATCTGTCCCAAACTCATCTATCTTCTTGACCTCACTAAGCGATACTGGGAGGCTCGGCGTCAAATGGCCACCGACGAACGTTGGATAGAATAAAATAAAGAAAAAAATGACATATATATATATATATATATATTTATATAAATAATAAATAAATAAATAACATATATATATATATATTTTTTTTTCATGAAAATTTTTGTATATTTTTGACGCCATATGGGGGTTTTCTCCGCAAGAGGAGAGAAGAAACGATGGTATTTAAGATTTTGACATAATAAACCTCTTATTTTACATGGCGCTGCTTAACCCCTTTATCACCGGAACCACCCTAGTTCTATTGTGCCTTGCGCTACAACTTCTGTCCCTTTCCTTGGGCGTAGCTTCAGCTATTCCCTCGGTGGATATGATAGCTCTGAAGGCCTGTAACTCCTAAAAACCTCCCACTAAAAGGTTCCCTTTGCACCTTGAATTGATAACTACCCTGATAATGATAATGGATCTAGGCGTAGGATACCCTAGAGGTAGCATCCCCTATCATCAAGGGATGTGTCTAGACGGGCATATGCTGTGTAGGCCTCGGGGTATACAGCTAAGCATCGGGTATAAGGCTAGTGGCTGGGAAACAATTCGTAAACACTACAGATATTTCTCCTGTAACTTTCTACAGTATTGTAGCTAATGAGTAATACATACAGTACTGTTACACAACTGTACTAGATCAGTCCAGAGAAAACCCAGTGTTGGGCAAAAATCATTCAGAATAATAAATAAATCTGTTATTCATTATTCAGTCTATTGAATGAATAGCAATGATTTATTGAATGAAAGTTTTTATTGAATAAAAATGATTTATTGAATCAAAATCATTCAGAATAATGAATAAATCTGTTATTCATTATTCAGTCTATTGAATGAATAGCAATGATTTATTGAATGAAAGTTTTTATTGAATCAAAATCATTCAGAACAATGAATAAATCTGTTATTCATTATTCAGTCTATTGAATGAACAGCAATGATTTATTGATTGAAAGTTTTTATTGAATAAAAATGATTTATTGAATGAAAGTTTTTATTGAATAAAAATGATTTATTGAATCAAAATCATTCAGAATAATGAATAAATCTGTTATTCATTATTTAGTCTATTGAATGAATAGCAATGATTTATTGAATAAAAATCATTCAGAATAATGAATAAATCTGTTATTCATTATTCAGTCTATTGAATGAATAACGTAACCTTTTATTTTTGTTCATTATTGAATACCAATGATTTATTGAATGAAAGTTTTTATTGAATAAAAATGATTTATTGAATCAAACTTTTTATTGAATAAAAGTTATTTATTCGAATGAAACAATATTTTGAATGAAATTGATTCATTTGACTATTTGAAGTTTTTCGTTAAAGACAAGTTATTTTCTAATAAAAATTACTAAGTTCATTAAACTTTTTCTTACTTTTAATTAAAATTATTTATTTAAGTTATATTGTTTACTGAACTTAAAGAATCTAAGTTTGTTGCTCCATGTACCGCATTATTTTAAAAGTATAAAAATATTGAATGAGGAATGAAATATAATTAATTATTTATTAAATAAAAAAGTCAGTCAATGAATAAATAAATAAATTATTATTCAATAAACATTTACTGAATAATGAGCCAACCCTGTTATTTATTGAATAAAAAATGAATCAGTGGATGAATAATTTATTCAATGACTAAATTCTTATTCTATAGAAAACATCAATGAACTCATTTGTGATTCGTTTAATTAATACAACAAATTTGTAAAAATAAATTAATAAAAATTAAGTATTAGCATAAAGCAATAATGTTTTTCCATCCTATACAGAATGCATGTAGTTTTGCCATAAAAACGATGGCCAAACCGCAATAAAAGGAAGTGTGTTTATTAAAGAATTAAAGAAAAACAATTCTCGGAAATATTTGTTTTAACCGTTTAATAAAATGTTGGAGAGAGCGAAAACGTTAAATAAAAAAATAAAAAACTAAAAAAAAAACTCTGAAATAATCCTGCCAGCTCTTGAAACATGTGACCGTGTGTTTGTATTAGGATTTTAATCTGGCGGGAAACTAAGAGCTACACGAATTTTCCATTAAATCCTTCACTCTGTTTATCAATTTATGTAGTTTTTATACTCCAACAATATAGAAGCATTTTAATGGAACAATATACACAACTTATAAATAACAGTAGTCCATTCAATTTCTCGTCGTTAATAAAATGATTTATGAGCTGTTTAGTACTCCTTTAGGAAATAAAAGGAGATTAAACATTAAAACTCCTGGAATAATTTCTTTCATCAGGCCAATTAATTTTAATCAGTTTGTAAACATCATTTTTTTTTTTTTTAATTTAGAGCTTTATATAAACTAATTTTTGCTGAAATTAGCAAGATTTAAACATAACTGTTTATTTTCACAACAATCTGCCCATTTAGCGGAGGGAGGTTCCTCCCTCCATCCATTGATAGGAAACCCGCTTATGAGGTTGCCTTCATGACGCAATCCGGAAGTGCCGACTAGAAAACGTTTCAGAACAAATTGATCACGAAAATAAAGGTGGTTCTACTTTGTGAGTGTGTGTACATATATATATACACAGGGTGATTCAGGAATAAGTAGCCAAACTCGAGGAGGTCTTTTTGGACATCACGTCCAACAATGAAGGCAAATGAAAATATTCAAAAGACGTCATCGAATCTCTTTCCCTTGGCAAACTATATTTTTAACAATGAATTGTTTTTCTTATTTTACGTAATCTGTTTTATTGCCAAATATATTATCCAACTATAAGCAATTAAAAAATAACAAGGAATAAAAACAGACAAAAAGAATCGAATAAACGAAATCAATTACTGCAATGTTTAAGCACTTATTTCTCCGATTGACATCACCTAATCAAAAATTGTTTCAGAATCTTTTTTGTAGAGAATTTATAAAGCTTTCAAATAATTTCTATCCACTTATCACGATTTTCCAACCGTGTTCGAGATATTAATGAAATTATACGAAGTTCCCAAAACTTTTCATGTCTGTTCATAAAATATTTTATTCTAACCCTTCCTTAACTCCTAACGTAACCAAAAGTTTAACATGTTAGTTTTGACGAAATTAAAATATGCAAAAAATGTTTTAACTGAATCCCATGATTCTAAGTAACCAAATAAAAACTTAATTTAACAATTTTTTTTCCAATTTTCTCAGAAACGGTTAAAGCTATCGCCTTAAAAATGGTTTCATTCGTTTTACTAGCCCAAGAAGCCTACGAGTACTTACAAGCATATGAACTCAAAAACGTAAGCGTTACGATTTTTTTTTGCGCGAATTTCGCCCCATACGCCATCTTCCAGTGGGCGGATTTTGCTGGTTAACGAACTTGACCTTTCAAATTGGAAATAAATAAATAAATAAATATATATATATATATATATATATATATATATATATATATATATATATATATATATATATATGTATATATATACAAATTTTAACCACCGTTATTTTCGGTCTCTAGGGGTTCTGAAACGCGAAATTTTTTAGTCGGCACTTCCGGATTGTTTCATGAGATCAACCTTATAAGCGGGGTTCCTCCCTATGAAGGGAGGGAGGAACCGCACTAAAAACGTTCATTTGAAGTATGGTCTGATTCCGAAGGGAAAAGCAGTTATGTCCAAGTTTCTGTTCTTTTAACGTATTCATGTTTTTCATTAAATAAGAAAGGATTGCTCAAAAACTGTTCAAGACAATTACAATCTAATTATGCCACCGTAAAATAAACAAAATTTCTTTAAAAAAAAACAGTGATTTAATTAACAAAATGTATAAACAGAAGATACCTTCAGGGTCTCTTCTGTTTTTATCGATGAATCAGAGGTTTTTTGCGAAACATTTTCCTCAGACCTCTAACGGACTGCAGATTCAGTACTTACAGGAAAACTTGTGCATTTAGTAAGCAATAAATTTATGCAAATGAAGTGGAAGTTTATTGAGGGATAAGTTGAACGATTGGCTACCTTTTGTCAAAAAAATGTGGAATGTAGTTTTGATACATTCAAATTACTTGTGTGAAGAAATTATACATTATTCATTTTTAACGGTCAAACTATAGGAATCCATTACCCAGTCCATAAAAAAGATTGGGAGATATGTTACATTTTTTGTTTTCCAAATTTTGTGATTTTCCTCTTTGCAGGCCAAATCCAACCCACGAACGAAGACACTAAAAGATAAAATCTTCAGAGCTTGCTTGGAGTTTGAACTCATGTCCTCAAATATATTAGTCCAGAGCTCTCTACCACTGAGCTAACCTCGCACACCAGTTACATTGAAATTTGCTACAAAAATATTTTCTGGGATTTGAAAGGTTAAATTCGTTAACTATCAGAAGCCGACTGCCGGATCATGGTTTTTGGGGCGAAAGAAATCCGTTTTTGCGTTACTAATCTTCCAGTTATACGTTTTATGAGTGATTCGACGTATATACAAGGTTTTTGTATATTATTTTTCCAATTTACTACTAATTTTGGTAATAAATCGCTTGATATGGTAATTGTGTGGGGAAATTTGCATATATAGATTTATGAATTAATTCCAACAGCTGTATAAACGTGGAGATGATTCCACGTGTGCGGTTCCCCAGGCAAGCCATAACCCCGTCGAAATTACAGTCATTTATGCAGGACATGTTCTCGTTAGGAGATAAAGTATGGTTCTGTACAAACATAGCAGAAATCATGTTCCAACAGCGGGTCGTCAGGAACGTGGTTAGCTCTGGCTTTACGTTTATTACGGTAAATCGGGTCTCCCCGTGGTCTAGTGGCTGAAGGCTTGGATCTCATGTGGGGGATGTTGGGTTCGTGTCCCGCCTGTATTAGGGAGTTTTCTCATTTCAGGGCCCGTTGAGTAAATTTTCTGCTCCAGAATGGATGTTGGCGTTAACACCTTGGCTGCGTCATCACAAACCCACTCGCTGTGGCGGCATGACGCCGTATTTGCGTCATGTGAGCTAGCTGCCAAGATGGAAGAAAACGTTTTGGGGATTGGCTACAAACCTCCAGGCAGGTTTATTCGTTCCTCCGACGGCTCAGAGAGTGCCTAATTCTGGAATCGTTAGGGGCTCAAACCTGTCTGTGAATTTTTGCAGAAGTTTCTTCACCATCTGTGCGATGTGGTAAAAAAAATGTTTCTGAAAGAAATTAGAAGAATTACCGACGGGTAAGTTATTTTTTCACATTAACCAAACAAATGAAATCATAAAATGGATAAAAAAAAATTACTATTTTTTGGATAGTTTAGGGTTTACCGCGCCCGCAATCAAAGTGTTAATGAGCTAGAAGTCGGGAAAAAACTCCTTGGGGAATAGTGTCCGTAAGCTTGATTCAAGCTGCGATTTCGGAGCACATTCCTAGAAAAAACGATTAGTTTGCACTGTACTCCTCCATCATGTATTTGGACTAACCTAATGAATACAAGATTAAAGTTTATTTCGCGTGTAATTGAGAGTCAATAGTTATATATATATATATATATATATATATATATATATATATATATATATATATATATATATGACTATTGACTCTCAAATAATAAAAAAATAAATATATATATATATATATATATATATATATACATATACATATATATATATATATATATATATATATATATATATATATATTTTTGGTGCATCTGCTGCTGAGGTCATTAGCACCAGTTTTATATATTGTATTTATTATTACCAGCTACCTCTATTATTGATTTTAGCGCGGTTCCTCCCTCCCTCCATAAGTAAACAGATATATATGGACCTATTTTAATGGCATATGCTACAAAAATACTCGGTGTGATCGTAATGCTTATGTGTTTGAGGTACTAGAAGTCCGCGTACACGTTCTAGAAGTAATTGAACGGGGAGGGCAGAGCTGGGCATAATTTTATTTATAAATACAAATACGAATTTATTCATACTAATATATACGAACATAAATAAATTCGTGCTTCATATATTTGTGAATACGAATATAAATAAATTCGTATTAATAAGTGTGAATACGAATTTATTTTTATTCACATATATTAAATATAAAAATATACATAAAATTTTATTCGCAAATTTTTCTGCGAATACATATAAATTCACAGAAAAAATTGTAAATAATCACAAAAAATGTGAATATTTACAAAAAAATCACATTAAAATATACGAATAAAAATTTATTCACATTATACTTTGTGAATAAAAATTTATTCACAATAAAATTCGCAAATAAATCATGAAGTTATTCGTATTAAGATGATATTACAAAAATTATTGAAGGCGATTTTTTTTTTTTTTTTTTTTTTTTTTTAGCCGTTTAACGTATAACCTAGATTTTTTGTTTACCCCGAGTCCGCCGCGAGACCACCAACCATGCTGCAGGGACACAGTTTGTCATCTCTACCTCCATAAAAAAAAAAAAATAAATAAAATCACCTTCAATAACTTTAGTAATATCATCTTAATACGAATAAATTCATAATTTATTTGCGAATTTTATTGTGAATAAATTTTTATTCACAAATTATAATGTGAATAAACTTTATTAATTATTCGCATATTTTAATGTGATTTTTTTTTGTAATCACTTGATTTTTTGTAAATATTCACATTTTTTGTGATTATTTACAATTTTTCCTGTGAATTTATTTTTATTGGCAGAAAAATTTGCGAGTAGAATTTTATTTGTATTTTTATATTTAATATATGTGAATTAAAATAAATTCGTATTCACACTTATGAATATGAATTTATTTATATTCGTATTCACAAATATATGAAGTACGAATAAATTCGTATTTTTATTTATAAATAAAATTATGCCCATCTCTGTGGAGGGTCTAATTCTTGTGGCCATATCTATAACCGTTGTAGAAATAGAAAATAGAAATTTTTTTTTGTATATATTTTTATTCATCCCGAAACCGGTTACGAAATCGTAATGAATTTTAAAGCGTCTATTCGAAAGCTTAATTAATTTCCTAAGACTACCGGTTTCTCTGGGATAATTTATGAAAAATAAACTGTTTGTTTAGGTCCAAAATAAAATTATTTTCTTGTTTGTCATCTGGGATAAATCCGGACTTAAATGTCGCCCTTGTTCACCCTTCGTGGATTGGAATACCCCGTGAGATCATAACGATACGCCATTGTCCCTGCAGAGGCTGTGTTTAATTGTCCAAACTAAGGAGAGGTCTGGAGTTCTTGCACCTTACGGGATCTGTGCAGACGACAGGAGGACGGTGCAAAACACAGTCCGTATTGTTTGAACTTTGGGTCTTGTCGCAGCGGCTCCTGTCGACACAAGACAGCACGGTGCCGCCTTGTCGACTCTAGTTACGAATGACCAGAAAACCAAGAAATTAAATATATACTTCATTTTATTGCTTCTATATTCTATATTCTATATTCTATTAATTATAATTAATAGAATAAATAATTATTTATTCATTTGCAGCTAAACACTGTTCGGTTCGCAATGACAATTTGAATGAATGAATGAATAAGTAAATATATTTCTTCCAATATTTACATTGTTATAACAATAATTTATGCATATTTACAAAAGAAAAGCTTGGGCAAGGCCCGTTAGCTGGAGTGGCATTCTGCGTACCCAGATTGAATGAAAAACGTACAAATATAATAAATCAATCCTCAATAATCATTGACAAATAAATATTTAAGTAACAAAAGAATAAATATATCAAACCCCGAATAAAAGAATATAAACATCAAAAGAATAAATATATCAAACCCCGAATATACAACAATATCAATAGATTAAAACAAAAAACCACTAATAATTAAATTGCAGGACCAAAAATTGCCGATATTTATAAATGGCGTCGAGGTACTTGCAAAGGACGTCCCAGTTTCTCCCATTTAGCTCCTTCCGTAAGTCTTCCTTAGTAAAGGATGTTTTCCCATAATACCTCAGTCTGAACTCCTTCAGAACGGGACACACTGCCAGGAAATGGAAAGTATCTTCGTCTTCTTTCAACGAGCACATAGAGCAGCGGGATCTCTCTCCTTCTCGCCAAGGCTTCTTGTTAAGGTGGAACATTTCTCATCTTGCCCTTATTATCAGCCTTATTCCATAAAGATGTCTCCCATCTGCTATGTACGAAGTACCGCTTTCTTGGAAGTCCAGCTCTTTGTACAGGAACGCAATGACAATTTATTTAATTGAAAATTTAAATAAGTAAGTACAAAAATGAAAACTTGGTTCGTTTCTTGTTTTACGATTATCTCCAAAACGAACAAATCTCTAAAGGACTTTTTGTCTTAGTTTTTCTGTCCCCTATAAGCTCCTGAAGCCTTGCCATTTAAATTCGGGACACCCTGTATATAAACTAAGTTCAGCTCATTTTTACAGCAACTATCCAATATTCCGGTGTTATATTTCGGCCAAGTATTCTGGGCTTCATCAGGCCGTGTCTCATGAAGTCCGACAGAAGAATTCGTGTGAAATATACTTCAGGAATATCTGATATCGTTATGTGGCAATGCCGTGGAACAGACTGTTTTTTTTTTTTTTTTTTTTTTTTTTGTAATGGCGCATCAACGGGCTATCTATAGGTTTTCTACCCTTTTATAATGCCATCAGGACGTGGTCGGTCACCCATTCAGGTACTAGCCACGCCCGATGCTCCTTAACTTCGTTGATTAACGGGAATGAATGTATTTAACTTGGCTATGGCCGTTAGGAAAAATAATGTGATCTAAAAAATAAGTAAAAGATAAAAAAAAAAGTCCGTCACGCAGGAGCTGCATAACTAAGCACTTTCCTCAGAATTTGGGTAGTGTAGACTGCATTACTGAATAATTTGCTGTAAATAACCTATATAGATAAATAAAATAAATAAAAACGTAAATTGTTCTACTCTTTTGCATTTTTTATGAGCAGCTGTTTCAATTATTAATTTTCTAATTAATTTCCTTCCAGAGATTTGTGTATGCGGGGTACTACACTACGTAATAAGTACACAAAGCTTCACATTTTGATCTATTGATCTTTATGAGCTTCATGAACCTACGTTTGGCGGAAGAATTCAATTCAAACATAGTACAAAGTAACACCTCCCCCCCTTCTGGATAAACCGATTTAGTTCATTTTCATCTAACTTCTTTCTTATTAAATACCCAGGACGTATAAAGAGTTTCGTAACAATACAACAGAAATTACGACCGGTATAAGGAAATTAGTAATTTCTGTCCGGAGTAAACCCCCCCTTCTAGTCAACCGATTTAGTTTATTTTTATTACAAATTTTTCTCTTCAGTTGACCACAACGAATATCGAGTTTCGTTAAAATATAACAAATATTATCGCTGGTATTAGCAAATAACTACTTTGGCTCCGGGGTAACCCCCCCCCCTCCACATGGACCGATTTTGTTGGTTAACGAACTCGTTCAATCGTTTGATGGAAGAATACTACATGTCAAGTTTCGTGGCGAAAAAAACAAAAACTCTGGCCTGAAACGTGTTAACGGACACATATATAACCATATATGCATATATATATATATATATATATATATATATATATATATATATATATATATATATTAATTGGGGTCATTTTCGGTGTCTACTAGGTAGGATCGATAAAGATTCGAAGAAATTATTCAAAAATTCCGTCATGAGTGCCACCTCAATAGCTACTTTCCTTCGGAGGAGAAAGTTGTTAGTTGTACAGTGTAATCACTAGTATATATCAAAATAAATAAATGAGGAAAATAAAAATATATATACAAAAAAAAAAGTTAAAACAAAAGAAGGAAAATATAGGGAAAAAGAAGAAGAAAATATTTTTAAAAAATATCAAAATAAAATGAATAAAATAATAAAAAAAAATAAATAAAAAAAATAAATAAAAAATAAAAAAAAATAAAATGAATAAAAAAAATAATAAAATAAAACAAAATATATGTTTACATTATATATATTTTTTATTATTTGTACTGTATTTATATATGTACTGTGCACTATACATATATATGTATACTATATTTATATAAGTGCAAATATATTTATGTGTGTGTGAATCTGGTTCTTATATCCATGCAATTTTATAACAACAATAATTTCTCTTTTTTTCCAAACTTAGATTCTCCCAAATACAACTTTAGTAACACAACTCTATCTCAAACACATAATACTGAAAACACTCTCCATCCTAACATTAATCTTGCACAATTAAACACAACAAGGGCGGAGATGACCAAGCAGTTTTCTGCCCTTAAACTACCAACCCAACCCAACCCAACCCAACCCTTCGGAGGAAAGTGCTAAAAAGGGATTAGATATTAAAATGTTTACATAATATTGCGAGTGTATAACAAGATTTTCTAATAAAAACTGAAATTTAAACGAATAGCTAAATCTCCGGTAATAATAACCCTGTAGTTTCCCGAAATAAAACCTATTAAACAAACATTAGTAGAGGAACTTTATAGCTACGGTATAATGTGCAGCACATTCTCGCTATAATTCATTTTTGTGTGCGCAGGTTTAGAAGCGCCCCCCTCCCCCACCTGAGAATTTACAGCCGTTTGTTCTTATAGGAATTTATCGCCTCAAGGTGGCTCTTTCCGTGCTTCAAAACACTGATTTAGCACTTTAGGTGTCTTCAGCTGCCATCAACAATATTTACAATCTCATCTTGGAAAACACTAAAGGCTAGTTATAAAGCCTTTCTTTGAAAAGCTAATAAAGGCGTGCTAAAGGTTATAAAATAAATCCTGTATATGGACGTCGTGATTGTTAAGCCGTGAAGACTTTATGCCCAGGGTTGGTGGTTCGATTCCCACTAGGGGCGTTAGCTGTTCTTTCGAAAAATATAAAATGCACATCCTATATCGTGGCTTGATGATATTGGTAGCCTGTACAAAATTCTTACCGAACAGTAGTTTTCACTAATTAAAAAGAAATTTAAACTTTGCTGAAGAGTTTTACTGGACAAAAAAACAGTATTCCTCTTTCTAACAAAATACATCCTTTATTGATGTTTGGAGATTCCCCAATGGCTAGGAGCAATAATTATTATCAGTATTCGTCAGACGAAAACATCCATACCGCGAAACTAATATTGGGTTACAGACATAGCAAGCACAGTTGCATACTTTGAAACTTAGGAACTTTGAGACAGTGACACCAGGTATGGTTCAGGAAAGAGACAACATTCTGCGGCGACCAATAAAATATATCAGGTCATCCCGTAAGTAATGTCGGTGGACAGTAGAATGTGTCGATCCATGGTTTTCTGCTAGCTCTTCGACTATTACGACAGGATTTCCTTCTACAGTAGCTTGCAGGAGTTGGTCGTCAAGCTCTGTTGCTAGACCTGTACGAGGCTCGTCTTCAAGCTTGCGGTATCCCGCTCGAAATCGTTCAAACCACTAATGGCATTTTCGCCGTGTATAAGTTTTCGTTAAGTTAACGCAGCTTTTTCTTCTTTATTGAATTTCCGAAACATAAAAGGGCGTAAGTGGTGTCCTTTTTTCTTCGAATCTAATGCTTTAGCCAATAGGCCACGAGGAGACCCAGTGGTGTCTTGTTATATCCATTTCAAATAAATTTTCAGCACTGAATAAATGAGTTTCACCAACCAAAACCTGATAAATATAAGTGTATTGTATGTAAAAAAAATAAATTGAAAAGGAGAGACATAAACATTCGGAATATTAAAAAGAGAGATTAGTTACAAAGAGAAGAACTAGCTCTAACACGCTTTGCACTCACTAGACTTACTCCTTCATAATTATTTAAAAACAAATAACAGGAATTAATTTGTCAATTAGGCAACACGTTATCATTGATAACTTATCAAGTATTCCGAAAAAGCAAAGAGACAGGAAACGACGGACCAACAAGATGAAATCTTTCAATGTGCCATCATGAGTCGAGTGTTGTACCACTGAGAAAAACTATCCTACGAGATTACTGCGAATTACAAACTACCGTAAAAGTGGGGCACGAGAAATAACTGAATATTTCAAACAATGTCGGCTATTTGGCAAATATTTGAAATATGAATGTAACCCGAGAAAAAAAGTAAAAACTAAAATTCAACTTTATAAACTCTCCGCCGACATAATAAATTCATTAGGGCCAAAAAATAGCTAGGATCATTAATAAACCATCTTGTTTGCTCCTATCATTGATTAATTATTGCATAGGGAATGCCGCGGGGTTCAAATATTAATCAGGAAATTGGCCCTTTGTTAATTTGTTTATTCTAGGCGTTCATAATTAAGCAGTCTTGGAACTGTTTGGGTGGGGAAGAACTTGAGGGGAGCTCGAACATGTTGAACTGTTGTATTCTCTAGAACTCTGAAGATGACTTCTAGACACTGTTGAAGTGCCTAGCGAGTCCAACGGAGCACTCCTGACAACTCAGAAGATGAGTTCTAGGCACTGTTGGAGAGTCGAACATGTAGAACGGAGCACTCCTGAGAACTCTGATGATAAGTTCTTGGCACTGCTGAAGAGCGGACCGAGTCCAACGGAGCACTCTTGGGAACTCTGATGATGAGATCATGGCACTGTTCGAGAGTCGAGCAAGTCCAAGAGAACTCTGTTGAGAACTCTGATGATGAACGGTTGGCACTGTTGAAAAGCTGAACATGTCCATCGGAGCACTCCTGCGAATTCTGATGATGAAGTTTGGCACTATTGAAGACACGACCGAGTCCAACGCAGCACTCTTGAGAATTCAGAAGATGAGTTCTTGGCACTGTTGAGGAGTCGAACATGTCCCACGGAGCACTCCTGAGAACTCTCATGATAAGTTCTTGGTACTTTTAAAGAGTCGATTATGTCCAAGGCAGCACCCTGATGATGAGTTATTGGTACAGTTTAAGAGTCGATTGCGTCCAAGGCAGCACCCTGATGATGAGTATGAGTATGAGGCTACTAAGTAAATGAGAAGCGTGTGTGTATTACATACTGATTGTAATAGAGGATATCTTTAGAATGAGCGGTCGCCCAGTTTTTTTGACGCCTACATTGAAGTATGAGTTATATATATATATATATATATATATATATATATATATATATATATATATATATATATATTCCACAGAATATAAACAGATTATTTAAAAATTTCCAAATGCCACGAAGGACGCGAACACTCAAAAAACGCGCTTTCATGTGGGCTTTTCCTGTTGGCGATAACCCTAACCTAAAGTATGATAATCTTTTGATCCCCCAACTTAAAAAATAAAAATAATTGAATTCCATAAAGATCACATGTTATTTCGTCGCTACAAAAGGACAGCAAGAGTTTGTAGAGCAATGTTTATGTGCTCAATAGAGCTCTGAAACTGTAAAACCCAGCGACTATACATGGTGAAAAAGGTTATAACCCTTTGGGACTCGAACCCATGTCGTTACCTTAGAAGCGATATAGAAAGCAATAAAAGAACCACAACAGGAGAATAGATGTTAATGTACCATTTGAAGTGTTATCGTCCATAAGCCTGTTGGGAGTGGTCCGGTCGTTACCTTTGGATATTTAATGGTCATATATCACAGCTCTGGTTAGAATGTTTATTTTTTTTTTTTAGTTTTTATTCCCGTCGTATAGATTATATATAGCCTTATTTTCCATTTTGTATTCCTTATAAATCTAGTGTATCAGAAGATTCGGGGCTTAACGAGTTTTTTTTTTTTTTCGAAAGGTGAGCAGGTAGGAACTACAAGGATACGCATAGGGCGTGGATGTACAGACGCTTACCAGATGTTACCTGCACAGATGGCTAACCTGGCGCCCGGCCCTTTTTATCCCTTCTTGATTTTTTGTTGTGTTGGTAAGAGTGATTTAAAAGGCGGAAGGGACAAGTGTCGGCGATAGTTATCACAGGAAATAATCCCAGAAATTGAATATAAAAAACTTCCAACAACGACAGAATGTTTGATATTTTTTGTTGTTGTCACTGTATTTATGTATTTTGATGTAATCCTTTGATTTAGTGCTTTAAAACTGAATGGGATATTAGTTGCATTCTTCTTTCTGGACTAAATTATTTCTATAAATCTTAATAACTGCTTACTTATTCATAAAGGACAATTAATAAGAGTTACTCGCAGCCATGACGTTTTATATTATTTTTTTAAAGGCATTTCAACCAATTTGGTCATTACTGACTGTTCATATAAGAACGACTAGAAATAAACGTAATATTTGGAAAATATTTTATCAAAGCAAAATTTTTGTACCAAGTAATTTTGATGATAAATAATCTATATATATAAAAATCACGTGTCTGTCTGTTTTTCTGTTTGTTTGTTCCTTATACAAATCTACACCGTTTGACCGATTTTGACGAAACTTGGAATAATGGTAGGTCTTGATACGAGAAATCTCCTAGGCTAGGTCAAAAAAATCTACCAGTTGTCTGTCTGTATGTTTGTCCCTTATACAAATCCACACCGTTTGTCCGATTTCGACTAAACTCCGTACACATGTAGATCTTAATCTGAGGAGTGTCGTAGGCTAAGTCAAAAACGTCTTATAGCTGTCTGTCTGTATGTTTGTCCCTTATACAAATCCACACCGTTCGTCCGATTTTGACTAAACTCGGTACACAGGTAGATCTTAATCTGAGGAGTGCCGTAGGCTAGGCCAAAAAAATCTACCAGCTGTCTGTCTGTATGTTTGTCCCTTATACAAATTCACACCGTTAGACCAATTTTTACGAAACTTGGTATACATGTATGTCTTGATACGGGGGGTGTTATAGGTTAGGTCAAAGTCGTCTAGGACTCACAGTTGGGAGGCCACGAGTTCATAACAGTTACAGATTCGTGTTATTAGATTTTAATAATACTTATTTAGTGTCTAATTTATTTAGGCTTTTCTATACGCAGAAAGTAGCCGTAGCATGGCACGCCGGGTAACGGCTAGTAAAATATAAATATAAGATGATAAAATAAACTTCTAAAAGAAGAATATACCTTTACATATATACATTCACTCCCGCACATACATATATCAAACACACACATACGTACATAGCTGTTTATATTCTATCCTGTCTTTCCCCTTAAATTTTACTTGAATAATTTATATTTTTGTAATCTGATCTATAACTCTAAGCAATATTAATTTCGTTTTTTTAGCGCGGTTCCTCCCTCCCTCCATAGAGAGGAACCCCGCTTATAAGGTTGATCTCATGACGCAATCCGGAAGTGCCGACTAGAAAATTTTGCGTTTCAGAACCCCCAGAGACCGAAAACGATGGTGGTTCAAATTTATATATATATATATATATATATATATATATATATATATATATATATATATATATACATGACAATGAAACAGTAAAATAAAAAAACAATTTATTGTTAGAAATATAGCTTCCAGAGAGATTCGAAGACCTTGTGACAATTTTCAACTGCCTAGTGGTGGCCTACCTGTCGTTGGCCGACCAATCCAGGTAAGATCATAAATCAAGACCTTTCAAGAAAAGTGGAACCAAAACAATAACTGCTTCTATTTTAATCTTTCCAAATGAGACTAGGGATAAGAACGGAACCGCGCTAAGATGATGCAGTTCCTGCGAGTCGGACTTCCTGAAAAAAATAATCCTTCTAGAGGATCGGCCATATTTTTTTCAGAAAGTTGAGGAGAAAATACCTCAAAGTCATTTATCGCACATTTATTACCGACCTCTGTGAGTGCCTACAAAAAATCGTTTTATTTAAAACAATAAAATTTGAATCGTACGAAACTCATTTGATTTTAATGATATCGAAGTGCGGTTTGCGGCAAATAATACATAATAATAGGGGTCATCTGCAAACCCCAACATTTCATCTAGCGCCGAGCGCACATGCGCAGTCAACATGTTAAATGGTTGACATATTTAGAAAGCTTAGGTCAATCCCTACAACTTTTTCCTCTGACATTTTTTTTCAGATCAACCGTTTGGCCGCAAAATTAGTTTGAGCCGTCTTATTTGGGACAACCTGTATAATGTAAATAAATTGAGAGATGATTTTAATAAATTGAAGAATGGTTGTTTAGGGCTGGTTAACGAGGAAGGTGCTATGAAAGCCTCAGGCGATTATTATTTACATCTGAAGATTAATTGCTTTATTATCCGTAAGTTGTTAGGTGTAGTTCGGGTATCGTTAGTTCATAGTGGCTAGGCTATACATTCAGATAGAGACATGGGCGTATATAGGAAATAATTTCGGGGGGGGGTGGAAAAATTTCGGGCGGGGTGGACCTTTTGCGGGATATGCAATACTAACAATTTAGAACTTGGAATAGTTTTAGAGAACTAAAACGCTATTATACCCAAAATAAAATATTTTTTATGAACTTAGTGATCTAATTTAATTTATTTTTAAGAGTTTTATGACACATTTTTACCATCAAATCAAAATTTCGGGAGGGGGGCTCAGATTATATACGCCCGTGGAAAGAGAATAACCATTAAAATAATTAGGAAAAATCCATACACCTGTGCATGTATGCACTTATGTTCTCTTTCTTTATACACAACTTATATCAATGTTTATACTACCAGGAATACATTGACAATTGACCAAACTACTAGGCTATCTATCTAGTATCTAGGTTCAAGATCCTTCGTTCAAGTGCTTAGGTTCAAGAACCTACGTTCAAAACCCTTGGTTGAAGTGCGTAGGTTCGAGCTCTTACGTTCAAGCTCTTAGGTTCGATATCTTATAATAATGTACCGATGTTCAAGCCCCTAGGTTCAAGTGCCAAGATTTAATTTCTTAGGTTCAGTAACCTATGTTCAAGCTCCTAGGTACATGTGCCTAGCTTTAAGATGCCATGTTCAATTTCCTAGGTTCAAGCTCCTAGGTTCAAATACCTAGGTTAATTTTTTATTTTTTTTCGTGTTTAACGGCGTATCAACAATTAGGCTATTAACGCCAGGCTATCTACAGGTTGCCACCCTTTTATAATACCAACAGCACCTGGTCAGTCACTCATTCAGGTTCTGACCTCGCCCGACGTTGCTTAACTTCGGTGCTCTACGGGAACCGGTGCATTCAACGTGTCTATGGCAATTAGCACTTAGGTTTATGATCCTACGTTTTAGTGCCTAGGTTTGAGCTCCTAGGTCAAATTGCCTATACTTAGGTTTCACGCTCGGGCTTGCTAGGTTCATGTTTCAAAGTACATGTTTCTAGGCTCCTCTTATTAGGATCACTTTCTTATTCTCCTGTTTCTAGGTTTGAGTTCCACTGCCGGGGAACATGTTGCTAGGTTCACGTTGCTAGGTTCATGTTGCTAGGTTCATGTTGCTAGGTTTACGTTGCTAGGTTGGGGTATCTATTTTCAGTTTTGCGTAGTACTCGTGTAAAAGCATTTATGAGCTGAAATTTAACTGAAAGGAAATCCCTGAAGCGAGGCTCGGCTTTGGCTAATCCCTTTGGTGGCGAATATAATCCTATCTGCTAATTACTCGGCGTGGATTAAGCCCGTGCTTGGATGGAGTACCGCCTGCAATAAGGGAAGGGGGGGGGGACGCGCGGGGGAGTGTCAAAACCCCATGTGTTAGCTTTTCCTCTTCGACCGATTCTCATTAGTCGTTTCAAAATTTCGATAATTTTAAATGCGCTTAATTTCTCAATCCACCTACACTCGCGATGAGCGGCTCTAGTGACGCTAACAATGCCGTTTTTGTGTGCGTGTTCAACGGCGTATCAACATTTGGGCTATTAACGCCCGCCTATCTATAGGTTACCATCCTTTTATAATGCCAACAACACGTGGTCGGTCACCCATTCAGGTACTGACCACGTCGTACGTTGTTTAACTTCGGTTATCAACGGGAACCTGCGTATTTACTATTATCGTGACGAGACTTTACTTGCTGGGTTTCACTAATGGTGGCCTTGTGTACGAGCTGTTTGCCAGCCCATACAAAGACATACCACATGACATCTATGAACTATTCGTTATTTACAATTTTCTGAATGTTTGCATAATTAAACAAATAACTTTAAATCGGTTAAGATTAAATATATAAAAAAAAAAACAATAAAAAATAAAAATTAAAACAGTTAAGAAATCCTCCAGAGAAGAATGTAACCCTATACTCTCATTATTTGGTAAAATCCTGCTGATCGTTAAGAACAATCCCCCCCTCCCTTCAATAATAACAACCCCCCCCCCCTGCTCAATAATAACCCCTGAAAGGAGAGAAAATGGCGGATAAAAAGGAAACGGAGATAGCTTCCCTTAATGATCCATTTCTTATCGGCCGTTATCAATAAAACTACAATTCCACGACACAATTATTTTATACTTGTTCTAATTTGATGTCTCCCTTTTCTCGGAGTCTGGCGGAATAAAGGAAGAGAATCCCATGCTCCCGTGCTTTACGATCAGCTGTAAATTACTTTATGGCCTATAACACAGAAAAACTCCATTTCATTGCTTTTATGCACTTTATGTGTTAATGTATAAATCCTTTTATTGTTTAGGTGGCCTAATTAGGTTCATGCTACTGATGGATGATTTTAGAATATTAATCCATCTTTTGAGTCGGTTCAAATCGAAAAATTTAGATCGATTTAAAAGATCGTTCTTCTAGGCTCAGAAGATCGATCGTCGATTTGGTCGATTTCACGATTACTTACTATTACCTATGAAATTCGTATTTCATTTCGATTTCTATCGATTCTCATTCGATAATCGCCCATCACTACTACGAATGGACCTAAATAAGTGGATTTGAATACTCGATAATAAGAAAAGTCCGTCACGCAGGAGCTGCATAACTAAGCACTTTCCTCAGAATTTGGGTAGTGTAGACTGCTTTCCAGAACAATTTGCTTAAAATATCCTACATAAATAAAATAAAAACGTGAATAGTTCTCATTTTGTAATGAGTAACTGATCAACTACGTAATAAATACAAAAATCCTCATATTATCGTATTTTGATCTAACGCAGGAACAGGATACAGTCACTCTAGTGGTAGAAAGCGCTCCTTGCGGCGGCTATGTGAACCTACGTCTGCCGGCTTTTCTATTCAAATATATTACAAATTAAACCCCCGCTTTCCGATTGACCGATTCAGCTCATTTTTACAACACTTCTTTCTCATGAGTTACCCACGACGTATACCGCGTTTCGTTACAATACAGCAGAAATTACGACCGGTATGAGTATATTAGGAATTTGGGTCCGGAGTAAACCCCCCCTTCTAATGAACCGATTTAGTTTATTTTTACAACACATATTTACCTGTGGATTAGCACTACGAATACCGAGTTTCGTCGAAATATACCAAAAATCACGGCTGGTAGTGGCGAATTGGTATTGTGGGTCCGGAGTAAACCCCCCCTTCTAATGAACCGATTTAGTTCATTTTTATATCTCACTTTTCTCTCTATATTACCACTACGAATACCAAGTTTCGTTGAAATATAACAAATATTACGGCTGACATAGTCAAATAAGTGTTTTGGGTTCGGGGCAAACCCCCCCTTCCGGTGGACCGACTTTAGTGGTTAACGAACTCGTTCAATCGTTTGCTAATTGAATGCTATATACCAAGTTTCGTGACGAAAAAACAAAAACTCTGGCCGCTATCGTGTTAACAGACACATATATATATATATATATATATATATATATATATGCATATATATATATATATATATATAGATATATATAAATTTTAACGGGGGTCATTTTCGGTGTCTACTAGGTAGGATCGATAAAGATTTGAAGAAATTTTTCAAAAATTCCGTCATGAGTCCAACCTCAATAGCTACTTTCCTTCGGAGGAAAGTGCTAAAAACATATCTGTAACCTAAAAGTAGAAAACTTAAAGACAATGTTTCACGAAAAGTGATACAGAGTGAACTACTACTGTTACATCATATTAAAATACAGTAGAACTTGGATAATTCGAACCCCTAGGGAACGATAAAAAAAGTTCGAATTATCCAAAATTCAAATTACAAAAGTTTTTGAAAATAAAGGGGTAAAAAATCGAAATTCATATTCTCACATTTTTTAATTAAAAAATAATACATACATTTTATTTAGAGAATAACAAATATTTCATAAACTGATGATTACTAACATAAGTAATAAATAATTTATCAAAAAAGTAAAAATAAAAGTCTATTGTTTTGAAAAAAGTCATTTTCATGGGCAAGAACATTTTTCTTTATTTTTCAGGTGAGTTGTTAAAGTGTTAGGAGGAATTCCTTGGTATTTTTAGATTTACTCTTTATTCCTTTTTCGACTTCTTTAATCGCAGCTATTTTCTCTGACAACGTTAAATTTTTTATAACTTCTAGGCTTCGACATCCTAAATCAACAACTCACTGAACTGTAATGTACACCAGAAATTCAAGGCACAAACAATAAAACAGATTTATGCACTGACTGACGTATAACTGAATAAGAAATGAAGATGGGAGAGATAATGGGAAGGTATTCTAGGATAAAACGACAGGATGGTGTATGTAAATACAACCCCTGGAAGGGAGGAAGCGCGACCCTCCACTTCGCAGAACTCCTAGACTCCAAGAACTAGAATATGAGACCCCTACATCCGTATCTTACTATCCTTCTTACCCGAGGGGAGAATATTTTCACATGATTTAAGATCGACTGTCTCTCTGTTCACTTCCCATTGGTGGCACAGACTCGTAAAAAATTCGAATTATCCAAAATTTTATTCGAATTAACCACGATTTTTTTACATTGTTTATGCCCTAAATTCTAGGGACCGAGAGAAATATTCGAATTAACCACGATTTCGAATTATCGAAGTTCGAATTATCCATGTTCCACTGTATATGGGTATTTTAGCGCGGTTCCTCCCTCCCCCATAGGGAGGAACCCCGCTTATAAGGTTGATACAATGAAACAATCCGGAAGTGCCGACAAGAAAATTTCGCGTTTCTGAACCCCTAGAGACCGAAAATAACGGTGGTTCAAATTTGTATATATATATATATATATATATATATATATATATATATATATATATATATATATTTGTCTGTTCGCTCATTTCTGGCTTCCCTGATGGTCCGATTTTGATGAAATTTGGTACAAAAATCCGTCGTCCAATTTGAAAGGTCAAGTTCGTTAACCAGCAAAATCCGCCCACTGGAAGATGGCGTTTGGGGCGAAATTCGCGCAGAAAAAAATCGTAACGCTTACGCTTTTGAGTTCATAAGCTTGTAAGTACTCTTTCTATAGGCTTCTTGGGCTAGGAAAACGAATGAAAGCATTTTCAAGGCGATAGCTTTAACCGTTTTCGAGAAAATTGGAAAAATAGTTTTTGAATACCGTTTTTGGTTTGGGTACTTAAAATCACGGGATTCAGTTGAAACATTATCTGCATGTTCTACTTTCATTAAAACTAATATGTTGAAAGTTATGTTACGTTTGGAGTTAAGGAAGGGTTAGAATAAAATATTTTATGAACAGACATGAAAAGTTTTGGGAACTTCGTATATTTTCCTTAATATCTCGAAAAAGGTTGAGAATCTTGGTAAACGAACGAATACCATTAGAAAGCTTACTAAATGCTCTACAAAAAAGGTTCTGATGAAAATTTTGATTAGGCGATGTCAATCGGAGAAATAAGTGCTTAAAACATTAAAGTAATTGATTTTGCTTATTCGAACTGTTCTTTTTGTCTGTTTTTATTTCTTGTTATTTTTTAATTGCTTATAGTTGGATAATGTATTTTACAATAAAACAGATTAGGCACAATAAGAAAAACAATTCATTGTTAGAAATATAGCTTGCCAAGAGAAAAAGATTCGATGACGTCTTTTGAATATTTTCAATTGCCTTTATGCTGTTGGTTTTTTATTTTATTTTTTAATTGATTTTATCTGTAGAATTATGGCTATAGTAAAAGAACACAGGAATGTGTGAACATTTTTGATATTTTCCAATTCATTGAAACGTATGAAATGAAGTATCGGTAGAAGAGGATTCTAGGGTCTTGCGGACTTGACCCCAGGTATAGCCATAAAACCCTTTGAACAAAGGCCGAGGAAAATACTATCTGTTTCTATTCTATGCTTTTCAAATGAGAATAGAGATATGAACATGAACCGGGGTCTCCCGTGGTCTAATGGCTAGCGCCTTGGATTCATAAGCGGGAGATGGTGGGTTCGATTCCCAACCTCCGGCAGGAATTTTATCATCCCACGGCTCGCTGGTGAAATTCCTCGCTACACCCTGGATGTCGGCGCTAATGAACTACATGTAGATGAGCCGAGAAAAAACAAAAAAAAAAAAAAACAAAATGAACTGGAACCGCGCTAAGATGACGCAGTTCCTGCGAGTCGGACTTTTATATGTTTATGTTTATCAAATGAAAAAATAGAATAGACTAGCACAGTTTGAAACCACATTTTTACTATATTACCTTCTTCCCTCTAGTTGTAGAACTAAATGTCTAAAGAAGTATTATGTTATTGTTGTGGTTACCATTAATTGTTTAAATCCATTTTTTTTTCACTTTTACGGCGCACCGACGTCTGGGCCATTAGCGCCGACATCCATGGTGCAATGCGGATTTTCTCAAAAAGCCATTATTTTGGTCAAACTGTGGGAATCCATTGTACAGTCCAGAAGCAATAAAAATTAACTGAAACAAATTGTTGGAAAAGGATGTTTTCCAAATTGTCATTAACTTATACTTCGCATGATGCAGTTGTTAATCTTTAGAGAAATTTTGAAGAAAAGCGTTGAATAATGAGTTTATTTATTTCCAGTACACCTCATGTAATATTTATATATATTTATATTTGTCAGCATATAATAATGTATTTTTGGCACACAAAAAAAAAAAAAGAAATCAAATAAGCAATATAACTATTAAAAACATTATAAAATAAAACGTGATAAAAATTATATCAATTTATGTTGATTAGACGGCCTTGTTAATAGATAACGTTAAAAATTAATAATTTTTATAAAGAATCGATTAAACATGCAATAAAGCTTGATTACAATCGATAAATGCCTCGAATGGTTAAAGCAGTGTTGTATTTACCTAAATTAGTGAGCCATTAAATGTTCAATAATTGAATGGTGTCGTGCAGAAAGAAATGTCTTTCATAAATAGTTCTTATCTCGGAATGTTGGGCCTTGTTACGGAGTAGGGTATATGATGTCATAGGCCTTTGGACACGCAATCAGGTGGTCTGTGATTTTCTCAGCACTACATTCCAACGAGGAACGAAAATCATCTCAGATCTCTCATCATTGACTTACGTGCTAAAAACATCCGATTCATTTGCACAATTATACAATAATGACAAACATCGAAATTATTTGAAGATATTTTAGGACTTGAGAAAATAAATAACTAACAAATATGTGATTTAAAAATGCTTTTATTAGTTACTAGCCGTTACCCGGCGTGCCATGCTACGCCTACTTTCTGCGTATAGAAAAGCCTAAATAAATTAGACACCAAATAAGTATTATTAAAATCTAATAACACGAATCTGTAACTGTTATGAACCCGTGGCCTCCCAACTGTGAGTCCTAGACGACTTTGACCTAACCTATAACACCCCCCGTATCAAGGCATACATACCAAGTTTGGTAAAAATTGGTCTAACGGTGTGGATTTGTATAAGGGACAAACATACAGACAGACAGCTGGTAGATTTTTTTTTACCTAGCCTACGGCACTCCTCAGATTAAGATCTACCTGTGTACCGAGTTTAGTCAAAATCGGACGAACGGTGTGGATTTGTATAAGGGACAAACATACAGACAGACAGCTATAAGACATTTTTGACTTAGCCTACGACACTCCCCAGATTAAGATCTACATGTGTACCGAGTTTAGTCAAAATCGGACGAAGGGTGTGGATTTGTATAAGGGACAAACATACAGACAGACAGCTGGTAGACGTTTTTGACTTAACCTACGACACTCCTCAGATTAAGATCTACATGTGTACCGAGTTTAGTCGAAATCGGACGAACGGTGTGGATTTGTATAAGGGACAACCATACAGACAGACAGCTGGTAGATTTTTTTGACCTAGCCTAGGAGATTTCTCGTATCAAGACCTACCATTATTCCAAGTTTGGTCAAAATCGGTCAAACGGTATAGATTTGTATAAGGAACAAACAAACAGAAAAACAGACAGACACGTGATTTTTATATATATATATAGATTTCATTTAAACTTATATTAATTTTATTCATAAGTTGTACTTTTATGCTCCCTTTTACAGTCTCATATTATTATTATTAATTTTTATGTATAATTTGCATATACTGTTATACACTATTGCTAATTAATTTCATTATAATATACCAGATTTTATATTTTTTTACGCCATATAATTTTGTAAAAAGACTCGCCTGGCGTCATAACTTATTGAAGAATCATAAACTAGTAAAGAGCGAAGTGCAAAAATGAACATATTTTTTATAAGAAAATGTGTTTTATGTTAACAGGGGGGGAAGTAATTTCTGCTTAGGAGACTGTCTGTTTCCTGTTGTGGAACCTTAAACTTCCTTCTATTTATTTTGTATTTTTGACGAAAGATCAAAACCCACAAATAATTATTTCCATTTCTTTACTATTGGCACTAGGAATTTGAACGAAACCGCGCTAAGATGACGCAGTACCTGCGAGTCGGACTTTTTTTATCCTTGTGCATATATAAATGTTCATATAATTTATACTGTCCATTTTTTTTTACAGCCTCGAGACTTAAGCCGAACCGTTGGCAAATAATTCTAATTTTTATATAAAATAATACAATTCTGTAAAATCTCATGACTATATTCATCTTTTCAATTTATTTTTAACTTATTTCAGTCCAGGCGTAGATATTTCAGCTAGTCTCCAAGGGTGCGTTTACATCTGACACTTCTCGCAGGAAATATATCTCAGGTGTCGGATAGATAATTATCATAATTATTATATCCTACACCTGAGATATATTTCCTGAGAGAAGTGTCAGATGTAAACGCACCCTTATTGCTCCTCATAGAAATATATATCTCAGACATTAATTGTTTGCAGTTTACATTAAAATTAGTTACAATTTCTGTCTGACATAAATATCGTGCAATAACTATCAGATGTAAACACACCCTTATTGCTCCTCATAGAAATATATATCTCAGACATTAATTGTTTGCAGTTTACATTAAAATTAGTTACAATTTCTGTCTGACATAAATATCGTGCAATAACTATCAGATGTAAACACACCCTTATTGCTCCTCAAAGAAATATATATCTCAGACATTAATTGTTTGCAGTTTACATTAAAATTAGTTACAATTTCTGTCTGACATAAATATCGTGCAATAACTATCAGATGTAAACACACCCTTATTGCTCCTCATAGAAATATATATCTCAGACATTAATTGTTTGCAGTTTACATTAAAATTAGTTACAATTTCTGTCTGACATAAATATCGTGCAATAACTATCAGATGTAAACACACCCTTATTGCTCCTCATAGAAATATATATCTCAGACATTAATTGTTTGCAGTTTACATTAAAATTAGTTACAATTTCTGTCTGACATAAATATCGTGCAATAACTATCAGATGTAAACACACCCTTATTGCTCCTCAAAGAAATATATATCTCAGACATTAATTGTTTGCAGTTTACATTAAAATTAGTTACAATTTCTGTCTGACATAAATATCGTGCAATAACTATCAGATGTTAACACACCCTTATTGCTCCTCATAGAAATATATATCTCAGACATTAATTGTTTGCAGTTTACATTAAAATTAGTTACAATTTCTGTCTGACATAAATATCGTGCAATAACTATCAGATGTAAACACACCCTAATTGCTCCTCATAGAAATATATATCTCAGACATTAATTGTTTGCAGTTTACATTAAAATTAGTTACAATTTCTGTCTGACATAAATATCGTGCAATAACTATCAGATGTTAACACACCCTTATCGCTCCTCATAGAAATATATATCTCAGACATTAATTGTTTGCAGTTTACATTAAAATTAGTTACAATTTCTGTCTGACATAAATATCGTGCAATAACTATCAGATGTAAACACACCCTTATTGCTCCTCATAGAAATATATATCTCAGACATTAATTGTTTGCAGTTTACATTAAAATTAGTTACAATTTCTGTCTGACATAAATATCGTGCAATAACTATCAGATGTAAACGCACCGTAATACCGGCATTTGCCGCACTAACTTGGTAATATTTTTTGGAGACCCGACACCCACCACTCATTGATTCCACCAGAACCTCAAGACTTCCCCAGCTATCCAGAACACTTCCTCAACTTCCCGATCTCCGACGACGACACCCTGAAGAAGTAATTATCGAAACTATGCCTCTCCCTCCTTCCCTTGTCCCCTTGTTCTCGTCCTACACTTCCCAGATGTTCCCAGAGGAACTTATGCAGGAATCCCGTGCTCCGCGCCTAATGGGAATTCACTATGTCGTTGGAAGTTCAGATTAAGAACAGACACGTGGGTGGTAAGGGAACATCTCCCGCCAAAATAATTCTCCACCAGATGATAAAACAATAAAATATATGCGTTATATTCTAAAGGAATCTCGTACGCCAATGATCAAAATTTTATTAATTTACCTTTCATAGCTCCTCAGCAATGGAGATCTGCCCAAAAATAATTCATATAAGATATAAGAAATAAAATAATAAATAATAAGCCAAGGATCAGTATCAAAGTTTAAAAAAAAGGTTATGGAGAATGAATAATAAAAGAAAAATAAAGAAAAAACAATAAAGAAATATATAAGGAATTAATAAAATAAATACAGAATCAAACTTTTAATGGTAATAATAAATAGTAATCATAATGATATTTTTTGAGAGGTATATTATCCTGAAATAAGAAACTTCGACTTGGGAGTTATGTGTGGTATAACTATATTTTATTATATGTCTTTGTCGTTTTTAAGTATGTCAGTATGGTATCAATATGTAGGCTCCTACCAGATAACAGTTCAGTGAGGCTTCGAGGAATCTGTAAGTTGTCTCTTTTAAGGCAGTCTGTTAGTAAGTACGAATGGGTTAGTCGTGTATGTCCGATCCTAAGTCGTGTTAGTGTTACTTCGTCGCGTCTTGTTCTTAGTTCTCCTAACGAATATGGCTGTATTCTGCACTTAATTTCCATGATGTGGTTATCTTGTGTGCAGTACCACGCTGCTTTCCATGTATTCAGTATAGTGTGTGTTATTTTTGTGTGTATCTTGTGATGTAAGTAAGTGCTGGTCATGAGGGCGGCTAGTCGTAGCAAGTTTTGCCTGTTCGTCTGTTTTTGAAGTCTCTCCAAAGCTCTCATAACCAGGAACCCACACCATGATCAGAATAAAACGTATACATCTTATCTACTGCTATATATATATATATATATATATATATATATATATATATATATATATATATATTATCGCATCGAATAATACATTTGGTTGCAATCTAATAAATAATACTGCATTTTTTAACATAACTTAATCCTACAGGTGTAAGAAGCATTCGAAAATGCACTATCGATACGGACAGCACGAAGAAAACTTTCATTTCATTTTAACTATTTGCACAGTAGATGCACCAAAAAAAAAAAAAAAAAAAAAAAAAAAAAAAAAAAAAAAAAAAAACTATTTGGAGTTTAACATTATGTGATTCTTTCTTTATCCGGTTTTGGGATCCCGAGTAATCCTCTTTGATTAATATCTGGAAAAGGCCTTTAGAGCCCTCTGAATCCGAAGGGCCATTACGAGAAAGTGCTTAATGCTTCGGGGATAAGTTATCGCCGACTAAAGGTATTCTATTCCTGAGACGACTGTGTGGAAGTCGTTAGAGGATCGGATCGATAAGGAAGCCAACGAAAGGTGCATGTATCATTCATGGATCTTCTCCTGGAAGGAAGATGGCCTCCGAGAAAGACCGAGGTGGGAAATAAAGTTCACCGACGCTCCCTATTTAAATGAAGGGGTTCCGCAAGGTGGAAGGAGTCTGCCCTCAGCCCCATGCTGTTCCACCTCGAGGCAAGTTCGTACTTCCTTCCAAAACCTAATTACCTTACGGGGGTGGAGACACATCAACCCCCGCACACCCCACGTTCATAACTTCGTTTAGGCCATTCTACAAAGCCTCCAATTACGCCCGATAGATGGAGGCACGAGGCGTCGATAACTTTTACAACTTGAACGCAATCAATTAAGGTATTTTTACATCAAAGCGTGTTCCGAGTTCTCCACCGAACAGTATGTCCTTTATAGGACACATGATTACTTTTCTAAAACATCCCCTTTTGCATACACATTATTAACATTCTACTCCTCTTATTATTAACATTCTACTCCTCTTCTACCAATGTAAGCATTGCAAGTAGCCTGCAATCGTCTCTCTCTATACCTGTTGGTCTCCTACTTGCCGTGCTACGCCTTGCTATCAAGTTCTTCTTGGTCTTCCAAGGCATTTTCTGGCTAACCAAACTCGTGACATTCCAAGCAAATGGCCAGAACAACGGATTTTATCCGTCCCATGTTCAGAAGGTTTGACTCACAGATTCCGGATTATAACCACATTTCTAATCATTTATCTACGTGTATTTCCTTCCACTTTCCTCAAACATCTCATTTCTATGGCTAGGTTTTTTAATCAAAGTTATCTATTTGAGGTCCAAGAATCGAATTAATATGGATGAAAATGGATTGGAAAAATGTTAAACGAATCGCAAGTCTACTCCCATGTAACTTGTACTGTCTATCCTGAGAAATTTTACAAAGGGAAAGAGTAGTAATTTTCAATGATATCCATATTCGGTGATGATTAAAACAAAGGTGAACTCCTCGAAGGTTTTCGGCAGGTTTGAATGATGAAAAGGACGATCATATGCGTCTTCAAATGTGCGCAATAAAGATCCACTATACTTTGGCATAGCTGAAGTTGTCTTGGCTTCTACAAAATCTTGAATCCGAAAATGATTTTTAACAAATGCCTTGCAATGAGTCAAAGCTCGACCCTTGTATCAAGGGTTTGGAGTTAGTGAAGAACATTTCTCGGAGTAATTTCTCTGAACTTTCATTCTGAAATAAACTAGTAAAACCAGTATAGTTATTGGTAATTTCATCACATTCCTGAATATCCAACGAGAACTATTATTAAGTTTGCTATTCATTCTCCTAGATCGTCCCTACCATGTCAAACTATCGAATATGTAAATCTTAGCAAACTAAAGAACGAACATATTCTATCCTATATAAAAATGGTCTTTTTCGATACTTTATTTAAGGCATTAAAGGCTATTCCAAAGGGACTAGAGTTGCGACAGTTTGCGACAAGCCGTATCGTCCACAATCCAAGAGCAAAGTATCGAATCTGAAAAATTAGTTTTTACATATTCGATAGTATAGCATGTTAGGGACAATATATTTGCTAAACCTTTCCCCAGACATCTTAAGATCCTAAATCTCGACCTGAAAACATGTTATCTTTCCGAACGAAACTGTTCCCATAATGAAGTTGTCGTGGATGAGGAAGCTAAGACCCCTCCCAACGATGCCTGCCTGAGGGCAACACCCACTTCCTGTCGAAACCCAATTACGCCAGGAGACACATCCAACTCCATCCCGATCTACAAGGTATAGTCCATTGCACAAACTACCCAATTATGAAGCTTGGTTCGGGTTCTGAACGACAATCCACAAAGGATCTTCATCGACAGTAACTGAGGTCGAAATGTTCTCTTGACGATTGCCTACTTGATAGCCAAGAACTTTCAAAGGCTCTTTGGGATGTTGGAATCTTGTTTGCCACAAAGCATATTTTTCTTGTTTTGTTTCGTTAAACGGCTTGTCAACTATTGGACTATTAACGCCAGACTATCTACAGGTTAATACCCATTCAGGTACTCGCCATGTCCGACTTTGCATAACTTCGGTGATCAACGGGAACCGGTGCATTCAGCGTGGCAAAGCTTATTCTACGTCCATGACGTCGGGAAGTACATTAAAGTCGGTTCCATTTCAAATTTTCAAAGGAGTCCTACAGGGAAATAGCCTAAGCTCTATTCTTTTTGATGTAGTAATCGATGGGGTGTGAAAACCTGTGAAAGAATCTTACTTGGGGATAATTCAGACTCCATAAAACGCAAGAGCTTAAAAAGAACATTTGAAAAGTGCCTGACGTGGCCCTGGTTGTAAGGGATTCATTACTCTATCTAAACTCTATGAAGTTTACCTTAAAAAGCGATGAAAGAATTAAACCTGCTTAAGGATGCAGGGCTGCTTTAAGTGACCCAGCAGGTTGTCAGGGACACAATAGATCTTCATAGGTCGACTTGCTTTCCCCCTTAAAAGGGGGCCCTGAATTGAGAAAAGCACATGCACATTAAAATAATTGCAACAAAATAGTGGAGCAGATCGAAGAAGCAGGAAGGTAGTACCAATGAACATTGCAAGTATGTCTTCAAAATTACTTTCTTGTGTACAACCTCATTGAGAATGTGCCGAAGATCAGTTCCAAATGAAGTTTCCATTGAAGGCATTGCTCAATTGATTTGCGAGACCTCCTTAAGTTAGAGGATTAGCCATCAACTTCTCAAGGCACCAGCGACCAACTGCACCGGACTATCTATAGAATGTCTCACTCACTACCAATAGCACATACCTATTCAAGAACTGGTGTTAATTATTAAAAGTCTCATTCTAATTTGGGGATTCAATTTAGAAATATATATCATATATAAAGGACACCGTGTCACATATTTGTAATTATACAGGCGAACCAATTTTCCATAACTTTGAACTATTAAAATTTGTTTCTTACTCACTCATAGAAACAGTTTAATGAAGATGTTTCACATTGTTATTAGCATTGATAGGTAATTGGATGTATTGATTATAGTCAGGCAAAACCAAGTCCTCCACATGGTGTCTTTTACCTCTAATGAAAACGTACTTGATTTTATTTTTCACTGTGTTATTTTCGTTATTTCTGGGAGCAGGACATGTTGTTAAGTCAATATAATAAACAAATCGACACGGCGTCCTTTATCTCTGGGGTATATATATCCTCCCACAACAGGCCTTATATAGCACTCCCATGACAGGCCACGCAAGTCTAGAGGGACAGATACTGTTATCTAATTCTTGACCATAAAGCACACTAAAGAGATAATGTGGTCATTCATGTGCTCCGGCTGCCTTATAATTCCCTATTGAGGTACCGGGATTAATTAATAAAGGCTCGGTGGGCCTGGGGACGGTCTGGGGCCCTGAATACAACCCCTGGGCAACTCCACTAGAAGATAAAATCTTTATTTCAGATTCTCTAGTAAATCAGTCAAGTTCTTTACCAATGGTATATATATATATATATATATATATATATTCCAGAGGGTGAAACAAAATTCAGTCTTCCCGCAAATTTTCTTTATTTTGCACTAGGCCTTTCAACACAAATGTGCCATCATCAGGTGCTGGCATGCATGTTCATTTATGTTGTTACAGCATAAAGAAAATTTGTGGGAAGACTGAATTTTGTTTCACCCTCTGGAATTAAGCAACCCCACTACCGGAAAACATCAATAAAATATATATATATATATATATATATATATATTCATTATTTTTTTGTTTGCTTTCTGGGCTCACATGTCATTCACATACTTTCCCCAAAAGCGAAACCCCGAATATGAGCAAATCCATGATATTTCTGAACGAATAAGCATCCTGTATGCTCAGCAAGCAAATATAATTGGATAGCCGATTTAATATTTGCCCCTCAATAAAGTTGATCCGTTCTGCTGACGACTCCTTGAGGAATACCGTTCCAATTAACCCGATCTGTTGTATGGAACCGATCGATACCCGTTCAGGTTTTGTATGAATCATAATGAACCTTTAATGACGTCATCGCAGATATGACCTATTACCCTTAATGAACTACCTTTATTCCTACCTAAACCCTGGGAAATAAATCCCACATATAACCAAGGTCGGAAACTTATTGAAGCACAGAATTCAGAATTTAAAAAAAAGAAAACTCTGGCACGCAAGACCTTCATAACAAAGCAAATTCCATCAGAAAGGTGGTTACGTTAAGACGAAATAATAAACTAACATATCCGCACAGAAAATAGATATTTTTCCATTTCTATATTTAGTTTGAAAAGCTATGGCAATTATATATATATATTTTTTTTTTTATTCTACCCAGAGTAATCCCCACCCCTATCATGCTAGTTTTCCTTAGTTTTACAACTTTATCCTTAACTAAGCAAAATTTTGTATTTGTATTTGGCTAATATATATATTTGACTGTTCGCTCTCTAGCTGCCAGACAAATGATTGGATTTTGATTAAATTTGGTACAAAAATCTTTCGTCTAATTTGAATGGTCAAGTTCGTTAACCAGCAGATCCGTCCACCGGAAGATGCTTTTTGGAGCGAAATTCACGACAAAAAAATCGTAACGCGTACGTTTTCGAGTTCATATGCTTTCAGGTACTCGTTTTATGTGTTTCTTAGAACGTAGAAAAACGAATGAAACCATTTTTAAAGCGATACCTGAAACCGTTTTCGAGAAACATTAAATCACCTACTTTTCCAAACTAGTTTTCAGTTTGGGTATTCAGAAAGGATTAATTCAGTTGGAACTTGTTCCAGACGTTTGATATATTGAGGAAGTACTAAAAATGAAATATTTCATTAACAGAAATGCAAAGTTTTGGGATTTTCGTTTATTTTCTACCTAAAATATCTCGGAAATGGTTGGGAAATCGTGGTAAGTGGAAAGTGACCATTCGAAAGCTTCCTAAATTCCCTACAAAAAAAGTTAGGAGGTAATTTTCGATGGGACGATGTCTATCGGATAAATATTCCTTAAAGTTCTGAGGTTTTTCTCCCAGCCGACTCCCAACCTTTCTTAGAGTTCTTTTGACCACAACGACTATCTAACCTCGTCTCATTATGACTCGTTATTATTTGCGAGTATAGATATTGCAACTGTCCGAATTCACCCCTTGCGAGTCCTGCTGCTGTTTGTGAGAGATGGTGCAACACTGATGTTCACATTGCTGACAGGTAGGATGCAATTTGCAACATTGGAGTATTCACGTTGTAGCTGTTGATTGGTTAATTAACGCACAGCCCTACCTCCCCCATGAGGTTATGTCGGGTTCTTCACGCCAAGTTCGACCGGTCCTAAAACCTACACCCGATCAATACTAGGCCATCAGGGTAGTCTCTATTGGAAGTGCTGTAGGACCATGCAGGACATGAATTAGCCATTTAACTCTCATGATGTCATCGGTCACTTCTATCATGGATGTAGGACACACTCCATTCATGAAAGGATTTGTAAAATTTCGGTTCTCATGGGAATGCTATTTCTTGGCGAAAGAAGTCTCTTGCCGCTAATTTGTTTTTTATATATATACTTATCTAACCGAAAAAAAATGCCACGTTCCAGGCCCCTCCCAAAAACAGTTTGGCGATGGCCAAAGTGTTGGGCCGAATTGCAGCCCTTAATGTCTAGTCAAGAACCTATTAACACCTTCTCACATATTTGTGCATTTCCAACTTCACCGGTTTTCGTTAAATAGAAAGATGTGTTTGTAAAAGATGTGTGTGTAAAAATTAACCAAATTGGTCCATGGGAGGAGTGGGGGGGCCTTTGTACTATTTTTGAATTGAAGTAAGCCGCCAAACGTGGGTTGGCAGAGCTACCACTAGGTGCGCTGACCAGCTGTATCCCCCCTCTCAATTGTTATGGTTTTATATGAGTTGTTTTCTTCTGTCACTAGGAGCGCTGTTCCTGTGATATTATTGTAGGATGTTCTCTTTATACATGTAGAAGCTGTTATTAATCATCAAGAATAGAGGAAAATGTGAAGTTTTGTGCATTTATTAGGTAGTGTATACCTAAAACTCTGGGAGGGAATTAATGGTGAAACTAATAATTGCAACAGTCGCTCATCAGAAATGTAAAAGAGCAGAAATATTCATGTTTTATACGATTTTTTTTTTTTTTTTTTTTTTTTTTTTTTTTTTTTTTTTTTTTTTTTTTTTTTTTTAAGAAATTATTCAGGAATGCAGTCTACACTAACCAAATTCTGAGGAAAATGCTTAGTGATGCAGCTTCTGACGGACTTTTTTTAATGCAAAAATGAATTATATTTGCGAAGGTTTCGGGCTAGGTTTGAATTCTTCTTCAGGGATTACGATGCGAGGAATTGCTTATCCGTATCTCCATCTTAGCAACCCTCAACCATACCATTATATCGCTCTAGTATTTCTAAAAATCAGTGTTTTTTTTAGTTATGACATTGTAAAAATCTCCTTATCAACCATCAAAACTGAATGTACCTAGCTTCTGAGCTAGTACACCAGAGGGCACTTTTGTCCCTCTTCCGGTCTTAATGCTATTCCCCCTACTTAGGCAGGAGTAACACATTTTCAGTTGATTTATTTTTTTGTTTGTGTCACTTTAGAAATACTAGTGCTATATTTGAGTCTAACTTCCAAGTGAAACCGATTCTCCACCATACGGTAAGTTCGGGAGATATTGTGGGCAGTAATATGCTCTGGATGCCAGTTTGCTCTTTTGCAGACACCATTTGAAGTATGATGGGTGCAAAATACTTCAAAAGACCTCGATTCCTATCGTCCACCTACCAGCCTTCCATAACACGAGTCTACTGATTTACCACTGATCCTAAATCACCCCAATCTAACTTTATTAGGTACAATATTACATAAACCATCCCTTACGTATTAATAAGCAGGAGTACAGTGAGTATTGATTGTATAATCTCTGCTCTAACTAAATAGACCTTCCCAATCCCTTTCCCTCGCTAAACGCCGACTGCCCTTGACGTCTAGAATTAATCTGAGCAATTTTTCCCTGACGAGAGTATTCCTAATGCCCTTTCATTATGCTGATTTCCCGGAGGGCCATCAGGGGGTGAAAAGTAGCTCGGAAAATATCTAATAATAAAGGAGATTTTAGGCTTGCATTTTCTTATTTCATTTTCACATCTATTTTCTCAAACTTTCTTATTATCTCATCATCAAAAAATCCAATTTTTACTACATTTACAACTTCAAGACAAGTCAAGTAAAATGTTTCTATAATTTTAGAAATATTCTGATTACAAGAAATGAAATACTAGTCGATATTTATACTATAGTAGGGAACAAATCAACTAATCGATGAAATTTTACTTATGACTAATAATCAATCATGTGATGGAATATTATCAGGATTAGTCATGATTAAAATATTCGTGTAAATTATTAGTCATAGGTCATATACAGAATTAATCATGTGTGAAATTAATCATCAATCTGTCCGTTAGTCGTCAATCATTGACAGTCTGTAGTAATGATTGACATGACTAAATACTTGTTATTTACTTGTTTTTCGAATTGTTCATAACAGCGAACAAGGAACATTTCGAGCCTTGAGCTTTGAACCATAATTATTAGTGTTATTATGTTTATGATTACGCTCAACACTGAAAATATCATTCAAAACCTTTTTTATAATAATTATTAATCTAGTTTTTTTAGTCTTTAATCACCAATCTGCGTAAGTTTAGTCAATAATGATTAGTCATTAGTCAAAGCCTCTTTTAATAACTAATCATTAATCACAAATCATTGCTATAGAAGTAGTTAGTCGTTCAGTCACTACTCAGGGACAAATATGACTGATCAATCATCAATCGTTAGTCACAGCCCGATTATTCATTTAATCATTAGTTACAAAATTAATAACAGTTTGCCCTACTCTGATTTATACACAGTTATTAGCAACCGATTTATTCATTTATATCTGTTAAACAAATTCTTCTACTTATTTATTTCTTTTAACTACAAAGTAATAATAAATGAGATAAAATATTAAATATTTACAAAAAAAACACATATAAATTATAAATGTAAATATTAAAACTGTGCCATTGCCAAAAAGAATATATGTATATAATAACTATATTAATATTACTTATATTTCCCAATCCCATCCAGATAATCCTCCGGGGCGGCTTAACCCCTTCAGTTCCCTTGTCCAGCCGGCTGGACATAACTTTTTTACTTTGTGTCAGACCCCCTATGGCCGATATATGTTTACTACCACTTTGGTTTGAAGCTCTATGCATTTCTCTTCCACTTGACATCTAATATAAATTGATTCCATTCGATTTCGAAAGGTTATGTATAAAATCTTCTCTGTTCCACCCCGGGCAGTCATGGATTCTAAAGCTTAGTAACTTTTCCTTACTTAGTTCAATGTTTTTCTGTTTATTGTTTAAAACTGCTCCAAATTTAATGTACATGATCTTTTTAAAGGTTGGAAGTTCAATTTTATCAATAAAGTTTGTAATAAGGTGTTTATGAATTTTTGAAAATACATGTCCAGTATTTTGTACATGGGAAGTCAACCCTCATTGATGTAACAATATTTTTCATCTATATGTCAAATATTTTACTGATATTTTTTGTTTTTATGTTGTCAGAATTGTTTTTTTGAGTACCATAATAATGAGTATCTTTTTCTGAATGGTGTGGGCTAAAAGGCGCCCAAACAATTCAAAAATATCATCGGTCCATTCACACGATTTTCAAAAAATGTATTCTTATTAGTTTTATGTTTAGTTTTTTTTTAATAAATTATCTCTTTTTGAGATTAGACTATGAAAATATTTCATTTTCATTATAACTGTGCGCTGACAACATTTTCTTGTCTAAAATTCTAATCAATTTTTACAATACCTTATTATATTTGAACTTTTACAATAATATTTACTAATAATTTTTCAAATTTATTTTTTCCGAATTAATTTCTTTTAAATTGTTAATAAATTACTGCTTTAATTATCTATTTTTTTTTTTAAATATTTCCAAATTTTGAATATTTTTTTTCATCTACAAATCATATTGCTTGACAACCAATGTCCAGTATACTGGACATTACATAACTCCTGTCAGGTTAACCATAAAATTCTGAAAAAAAATCTGCAATCCTCACAAGAGCAATATGAGACAACTATGACAGGAAAATAACATTTTTTTACCAAGAAATAAAAATTCGGATCTGAAGGGGTTAAGGGACAGTAGCCCCGAGACAATTTACTAACCTGTTCTTATCATGATCAACAAAATATTTATTTTGACAGTTCTGAAAGTGCCAAAAATGGTTGTCTTCTTCTTAATTTTGTGTGATTTTTATTTTATTTTACTTTTACAGTTTTGGTCAACTTGTACATAAAAAATATCTGCATCAACAAACTTTATCATTTTATTGTTAATAATGTATTTTCAGATCTCAAATAAATAAATGATGATAATAATTTAAAAAAATATATTACTTATATAATATTTTCTTTGATAAATTAAATATTATTTTGAGAATGAATACCCTCTTATACTCCAAACATTCATTTCAAATAGCATGGAGAATTTGCTTGCTGAAAAACGTCCCTTTTCTCTCTCGGATATATATATATATATATATATATATATATATATATATATATATATATATATATATATATATATATATACATATATATAAAGAGAGCTGTGACTTAGCTACTTGCTACTTCGAGGCACACTTTATAAGTGTTTTTTTTTTTTTTTTTTTTTTTTTGTCTGCGTGAGGAAAGAAATTGTAATACAAAGCCTGTGTTTATATTTTCCTGAATGGGTTTTGTGAATGAATGAAAACACTGAGGAGTAGAGTAGTGGCTGATGGCGTAATGACTTGATGAATGAAGGCCAGGAACTAGTCTCCTTGACAATATGGCGGCTATAATTAGAGGGGGGGGGGTGAGGGGTGCCCCATTGTGCTCGGAGGAAGGAGGCTATTTACATCTCGTGTTTTTATTGTCTGTATTTCTACATCTTTGTTCGGTCTGTTTGTCCCTAATCGGCCTATTGAAACATTCTTAGCTGTCATTTCAATATAATCTCCGGTCGTTTTCTGGTTGTGGGATGGTTTTAAAACATGTTAAGAATGGCCAGTGATTTGATATAACCTTTTTGGTGCTGCACATTACGGATACAGACATACGAGGAGCTCTTTTGAAAAAGGGCCAGAAAATTTGGCCCTTTTTGATGAGATTGCATTTTCGAATGGGCCGTAGTGTTCTCTGTAGTTCTACAAATTTTTATGTTTTATGAGCCACTGGTGAGATATTTAAATTAATAACCAAAAGAATGCAATAAGGTTCTAAATGAATAGGTACTTGAAAGTGTTTCTTAGGTGTAGAAAAAATCCCTCTACGATTATATCTTGGTAAACGCAGCCAACGGCATACTAACGAACTGGTCCGTAGCTATTCAAAAAATTGTGGAAGAAGTCTCCTGAGTGCAAGAATATGCCCTTCAAAATACAACAATATGCTCGACTCAAGTATGATGGTTTTGGTAATGTTCTTGGTTCGAAATCTTACTATCCCTATTTTCAGCCCTTCAAAGTAGTGTTGTAAAAGAGCGAGCCTTTAAGGCTAGAAGGCGCGGCTCCTAAAAGCTCTGTTCTGTCTGAAGTTTTGAATCCATAAGAATATAGAATTTAAGAAATCAACTGAATGAGTCACTTTATTTAGCTTAATAATTAATTGAATAAACTGAACTTTGTCGAATTTTAATAAACTACAACTGAAGCAAAATAAGAATCATCAGAGATAACAGCTAAATTACCTCCCTTTGTAAATAAAGATGCCGCTAAAAGTTTATGTTTATTATAGTGAAATAAATGGGGAGAAATGTCACAAAAAATCTAAATGAATAAAATGTAATGATTATAGAGTAATTATTGTATATAGATAATCTAGTAAAGCACTAGAAAGGGTTTGACTATAACCGTGCTTGCCGAAGCTCTACCTTCCCAAGGCTCCAAGGCCGAGCCTTCAAGGCTCGAGGGAGAACCTTGCCGAACCTTCAGGGCTTGATAAGGTTAGGCTGAAGCCTCACTCCCGAGCCTTCATCCAGCCCACAGAGCTCGGGCTGTAGAGGCTAGGTTCAAGGTTCAGGCCTGAAGCCTCTAGTCAGGGCTCGCTTTTAACAACACTACTTCAAAGTTCTATAGCCCAATTCGGAGACCACATTCAATTTTCCCTCAGTTGTAAGAACAGCAATATCAAAGGAAAAAGAAAGAAAAAGATGTACGAGCTCTACAATTGTTTCTCAAGCTAAATGAAAAAAAATGGTTTGTACAAGGTGTTTTCATAGTGTCAAAGTTGACGAGTTCAGCAATGAGTCTTTGTCTTGTGATTCAGATCTTGACGACTCAATGTTGACGTCAGGTGTGCAATCCCTACGGTACAAAATACATCAAAGTGTTCTTTTTATTTAGTTATTGTTTGATAATTCTATTTTTAAATAAATAAATGCCTTGAAACTTGAAAATAAGTATATTTTTCCTAAACAAAGTGGCAAAAGTTGGCCCACAAATGTGAGAGTAACTGCTAGGTTCTTCACGAATCCATTGGTCCTTTCCCACCTTAGTCACCTTCAACTTAAATATATTTTTCTTTCTAAAAAACGCATTCAATGAGAAAGTCCGTCACGCAGCAGCTGCATAACTAATCACTTTCCTGAGAATTGAGTAGTGTCGAGTGCATTCCTGAATAATTTGCTTAAAATAACCTATATAGATAAATGAAATAAAAACGTAAATAGTTCTGTTCTTTTGAATTTGTTATGAGCATCTGTTTCAATTATTAAATTTGTAATTAATTTCCTTCCAGAGTTTTGTGTATGCGAGGTACTACACTAAGTAATAAATACACAAAGCTTTACATTTTCATCTATTGATCATGATGAATAATAAAATAAACGGGATACAGCAATAATGCAGGAACAGGATACCGTGTGCCCCTAGCGACAGACATCAGAACTTTACGGCCCACAGAGTCATATCAAAACAGAGGCACTCCTACTGGGAGTTTCGCCCGGAAAAACTAAAGGTATCTCGAAAAACATTTTTGAGTAGAACTTGAAGCAAATTTAATCAGCTTTCATTTGTTATAGAATAGTCATGTCGCTAGGACGTAGGGTTTCCAAGATATGAGTAAAAACCCGAAAAATGGGAACTTCTAACCCCCCCCCCGGCACAAAGGCTACGGGTGAGGACTTTTGATATGTTCACCTCCCATTCAGCTCAAACAAAGTTACGAAGTCAAAAATTTTGCTCCAAACATTTCCACCTATAGCTGTTTTTAAGCTTTCGTTGCCTCAGGCAACTTGCCTGAACTGATAGCTCCTCCCAAAATATGTAAGTAATTAAAACTAATGTAATATCAGAATTTTTTTTGTTGGGATCATAGCTTTCTTACGAGCTGCTTGAAGTTTAAATAGCGGAGGATGAAGAAAATACTGATCTCGGAAACTAGGTCTAGAGGTCGTGCATAAATAATTAATGACAAATTGGTTTTAGGATAAGGGCCAGGGAAAAAAGGAGAAGTGAAAAGTGGGCACAAAAAGAGGGGGAGGGAGGGTTTAAGAGACAATTTAGGGGGTCGGGGGAAGGAAAAATATTCCCCAGGACAGGTCATTAATTAGAGTCAGTTTTAGGTCGGGGGGGCGTTTTTCCGGGAGAGGTTTTCCGAAGGAGGAAGAGGATAGCTTTCCTAGGAGGACAATTAGGAACAGGAGGAGTCAGGACTAATTACTCTCATCCTAGGATTGGAGGAAGGAGGAAAAGGGGAAGGGGAGTGCAATTTAGGATTGGAGTCCTTGGCTTTTATCCTGGAAGCCATTACCAAGGATCTAGAGGATTGTCGTCTTTTCAGGATACGGTAGCCTTTTTATATCCGAAGCAGGACCTGCTTTATTCCTTCAGGATCAAGGCATCCATTTGCCTGGATACCTTGATCCTGTATATTGGAACCAGTGGCTGACTTATTGCTTCATCTTCTAGAGAATCTTAAAACAATTAGCGGAAAATTATTCGAAATTCGCAAAAGAGCGAACAGATATATACATACAGTTTGTTAAGTGGCAAAACTTTAGGAGCGTGTAGGAGACCGAAAAACTAAGACAAAAAGTCCTTTAGGGATTTGCTTGCTTTTGCTTTGTTTTAGAGAAAATCGCTTCCATTTTTGTACTTACTTATTTAAATTTTCAATGGGAAAAAAAATGACATTGCGACTTGTTTCGAGAAACAAACTACTAGAATTTAATCTTTGATTCTTTTCTAGTTCTCGTGTACGGTGCCTGCAACGGTACTGCGCGAGAGTATGCGCGCTGATTCACAAATAGAAGAGTGCTCAATCGACTATTGTTAACTTTCAATAGACAGCGAGAGCCTGAGTCATTTTATTTATTTGCATTTTAGCGCGGTTCCTCCCTACCTCCATAGGGAGAACCCGCTTATGAGGTTGACCTCATGACGCAATCCAGAAGTGCCGACTAGAAACTTTCTCGTTTCAGACCCCATAGATCACGAAAATATAGGTGGTTGAAATTTGTATATATATATATATATATATATATATATATATATATATATATGTATATATTTATATATATATGCTTGTCTGTTCGCGCTCCTGACGGCTCAAAAATGGTCCGATTTTGATGAAATTTGGTACAAAAATCCGTCGTCTAATTTGAAAGGTCAAGTTCGGTAACCAGCAGAATCCGCCTACTGGAAGATTGTTTTTAGGGCGAAATTTGCGCAAAAAAATTCGTAACGATTACGTTTTTGAGTTCATATGCTTGCAGGTACTTGTTTTATATGTTTCTTAACATACGAAAACGAATGAAACCATTTTCAAGGCGATATCTCTAACCGTTCCTGAGAGAAGTGGAATCAATGCTTTTGTAAGTCATTATTTTTTTGTGGGTACTTAGATTTGCGGGATTCAATTGAAATATTTTCTACATCTTGGAAATTAATCCCAACTAAGTTGTTTAAATGTTGGTTATATTTAGAGTTAAGGAAGTATGCGAAAAAAAAAATATTTTATTAATAGACATGAAAGGTTTCGGATCTTCATACATTTTTCGTAAATATCTCGATAACGGTTGGGAAATCGTAGTAAGTGGAAGGTGACCATTCGAATACTTACTAAATTCTCTACGAAAAAGGTTCTGAAGCAATATTCGATGGGGCAACGTCAATCAGAGATATAAGCGCTTAAAACATAAAAAGTGTTTGTTTTGTTTTGAAAGGGGGTTTCTCTTTGTTTATCTCACTTTTTAATTGGTTGTTCTTTTGTTTTAAGTTGCATTTATCAGTAAAATAAGGATTGTAGTAAAATAAGCTCAGCCAGATAAAGAATTATCCGCTTCTGTGTATGTTGGCTACTGTCAGTTTCCTGTGATTTGTGTTGCTAATCTATTCCATTTCTTCGAGATGTACATAACCACGCTAAGATGACGCAGTTCCTGCGAGTCGGACTTTTTAGCACTTTCCTCCGAAGGAAAGTAGCTATTGAGGTTGCGTTCATGACAGAACTTTTTTCGAAAAATTTCTTCGAATCGTTATCGATCCTACCTAGTAGACACCGAAAATGACCCCCGTTAAAATTTATATATATCTATATATATATATATATATATATATATATATATATATATATATATATATATATATATAGATAGATAGATAGATAGATAGATAGATAGATAGATAGATAGATATATAGATATATGCATATATATATATATATATTGATATATATGTGTCTGTTAACACGATAGCGGCCAGAGTTTTTGTTTTTTCTTCCCGAAACGTGGTATATAGCGTTCAATTAGCAAACGATTGAACGAGTTCGTAAACCACCAAAATCGGTCTAGCAGAAGAGAGGGGTTTACCCCGGAACCAAAACACTAATTTGACCATGCCAGCTAGTTATTGTTATATTTCAACGAAACTTGGTATTCGTAGTGTTTATCCATAGAGAAAAATGTGTTGTAAAAATAAACTAATTCGGTTCATTAGGAGGGGGGTTTACTCCGGACCCACATTACCAATTTGCCACTACCAGGCGTAATTTGTGTTACATTTCAACGAAACTCGGTATTCGTGGTGGTAATCAACAGAGAAAAATGGGTTGTAAAAATAAACTAAATCTGGTTATTTGGAGGGGGGGTTTACTCGGGACCTAAAGTACTAATATACTCATACTGGTCTTAATTTCTGCTGTATTGTAACGAAACGCGGTATACGCACGTGTGGGTATCTCATAAGAAAGAAGTGTTGTAAAAATGAAGTAAATCGGTCTATTGGAAAGGAGGGTTTACTTTAAACTCTATTTCAATATAATTAGCCGGCCAGACGTAGGTTCGCAAAGCCACCGTGAGGAACGCTATCTCCCACTAGGGGGACTTTATCCTGTTCCTGCGTCAGATCAGAAGACGGAAAATGAAGGTTTTGTGTATTTATTAAGTAGTACAGTATCATATAACTCTGGAAGCAAATTATTTACAAAATTAATAATTGAACAGTTCTCATAAGAAATGTAAACGAGCAGAACTCTTCACGTTTTTATTTTATTTATATAGGTTATTTACAGCAAATTATTCAGCAATGTAACCTACACTAGAGAAATTCTGAGGAAAGTGCTTAGTTATGCAGCTCCTGCGTGACGGACTTTTTTTTTATGTTATCATCTATTTAATGTAATGCTCGCGTTTCTACAAGAGGGCAACATTTTAAGCAATAACTATATTAAATAGATATAACATAAAACAAAAAATGTAAATAAATTAAATGACCCAGTCTCTCGTTGTCTATTAAAAGTTAATTTCAACAATATCAGTGCTGATATTAAGTTAGATGAAAAATATAATATTATTTTATGTTTGATTGTAAAAGTTTGTGAATTATTTACACGTAATTTAAGAAATTGGGGAAACAAAAAACAAAAATCTGGTCTGACAAGGCTGTTCTAAATTTTTTTTTTTTTTTTTTTTTTTTTTTTACGGCGCATCTACATCTAGGTCATTAGTGCCGACATCCAGGGTGCAGCGAGGAATTTTACCAGCGAGCCGTGGGATGATAAAATTCCTGCCGGAGGTTGGGAATCGAACCCACCATCTACCGCTTATGAATCCAAGGCGCTAGCCACTAGACCACGGGAGACCCCTCTAAATTTTATTAGCTTTCATTTTTAAAAAAATCATTGAAATCGGTTACGATTCCTCGCCGCACCCTGGATGTCGGCACTAATGGCCTAGATGTCAAGGTGCCGTAAAAAACAAAAAAATCAAAAAAAAAAATAGTCCGTCACAAAAATAATTACTACGAAATTCTAATCATTAGGTGAGTTCTATTGCTTTAAATGTATTATTTTAAAGCCTTTATAAAGTAATAAAATTTGATTTTTTTCTTCAAACGTTCTTAAATCCAAAACTAGGTGGAGCAAAAATAGTTTAGGAAATGTTTATTAAGTTTTACTGAAGCGTAGATCACGTTGATAACACAGGTCCACAAAAAAGAAGTAATCAAACATAAAATAATATTATATTTTTATTAATGCCTTATTAAAGAGCAGTTCGGATTTAGAAGAAATCATTCCACAGTAGCGCAACTTGCAAGGCTAACAGATAATATAACTAAAAATTTTAATGAGAAGAAACATACTGGCATGCTACTGATTGACGTGGAGAAGGCATTTGACACAGTCTGGCACCATGGGCTTATATATAAACTCATTACCCTAAACATACCTCCATACCTTATTCACTTAATACATTCATTCCTTGTAAACAGAACTTTCTTCGTTAATATAAACTCAAGAACCTCAAGCATACAATCCATACCAGCCGGAGTCCCACAAGGCTCTTGTTTAAGCCCAATATTATTTAATTTATATATTAATGACCTGCCAACACTCCCCCACACTAGCCTTTCACTATTTGCCGATGATACTGTCCTGTATACAAGCTCATTCAGACTCGATACAATAGCAAACAGATTGCAATGTAGTTTTAAAAAGATCCATGCATATTATTGGAAATGGAAAATAAAAATAAATCACACAAAAACAGAAGCAGTTCTGTTTACAAAGAGAAGACCGCGACAAGAAATTTATATTAAAATTCAAAATAATACGATTCCATGGAAACCCCATTCAAAATATTTAGGACTAATTCTAGATAGAGGTCTCACCTTTACCGAGCACATAAACCAGAAGCGGGATAGTTGTATGAAATTACTCTACTCAATGTTCCCTTATTTTAATAAAAAATCTAAATTAAGCCCGAAAAATAAAACAATACTTTATAAAATGATTGTACGCCCTGTACTGTTGTATGCTTGTCCTGTTTGGAGTTCAACCTGTTCAACAAACTACAAAAAACTCCAGGTTATCCAAAACATCTGTCTCAGAATTATAAATGACTACCCCAGATACACTAAAATTACAGACATGCACGACGACCTGGAAATGCCGACAATCACAGACTACGTACACACACTCACGAATAATTATCAGTTGTATTTATTATAGTCGTATTTTGCTTGGGTTTTTGTATAATTTTTCCCAAACTTTCAACAATACTCATTGTGTATTTAGTTAGTCAATAAACAAAATAACATGTAAAATATATAAAAACATGTAAAACTCAATGTACATATTGTATATTCAATTTGTAAATAAAAATCTCTTCTTCTTTACTCTAAAAAAAAAGTGGTTTGTGCTGGGTATCGGACAAATTTTTTCTGACGTATTTTTTACCGCTGAACACGAATCTGAAGTCATAATTGGGCGTTAATCAGCAAAAAACGGAGAAAAATGAAAAAAAAAAAACGATAAAAATAAAGATTTAATGGTTTTTTAACTATGTAATAATCAATTTGCAGTTTCTGCAGGTACTGTCCACTCCCGTGATTTGCAGTTTCTGCTTGTTTCTGTAGGTACTGTCCACTCCCGTGATTTGCAGTTTCTGCTTGTTTCTGCAGGTACTGTCCACTCCCGTGATTTGCAGTTTCTGCTTGTTTCTGCAGGTACTGTCCACTCCCGTGATTTGCAGTTTCTGCTTGTTTCTGTAGGTACTGTCCACTCCCGTGATTTGCAGTTTCTGCTTGTTTCTGCAGGTACTGTCCACTCCCGTGATTTGCAGTTTCTGCTTGTTTCTGCAGGTACTGTCCACTCCCGTGATTTGCAGTTTCTGCTTGTTTCTGCAGGTACTGTCCACTCCCGTGATTTGCAGTTTCTGCTTGTTTCTGCAGGTACTGTCCACTCCCGTGATTTGCAGTTTCTGCTTGTTTCTGCAGGTACTGTCCACTCCCGTGATTTGCAGTTTCTGCTTGTTTCTGCAGGTACTGTCCACACCCGTGATTTGCAAATATTATTTGTTTGTTCCTTATTGTATTTTATTTATGTTTTTTATAGGAGATATTTATTATGTTTCGATAAAAAATAAAACATCAGGACATTGAATCGGTACATTTACCGGCAAAATCCTGCTACCACGGAGTGGTTTGGCTTCGATGACAACTGGCCTTCAACGGGATGTGTAGAATGATTCGATAGTAAACATTTCGTGGTATCGAAGCCAGCGAAGGCCGTAGTGTGTCCGACGACGAGTTGACATTGTCCTCGTCAAAGTCGGAAAGCCCTCATACTTAGGCCTGGGGAGGTATGAGGGTTATCACCCCTAGGGCGGCTGACTCACCTGCGATCGGGCCAGGTATTCAGCCCTATTACGCTGGAACAGCAACATTGCAACCCCAACTTCTAACATACTCAGTAATTTGTTGCTAATTTGTTGCTAATTTGTTACACTATTTTCAAATTTGTCGCTCCAGCCGTTTCCGAGAAAACGTGGCTGTGCTACCGTAATATTACGCCAGCACAGCCACCCCTGTAACTTTTGATCTAATTGTCTGACGAAATTCAGATTGGTACGAGAATTTGTTGCTAATTTGTTGCTCTAGAATGACACCTATCACGAATTTGTCGCTCCAGCCGTTTCCGAGAAAACGTGGCTGTGCTAGCGTAATATTACGCCAGCACAGCCACCCCCGTAACTTTTGATCTAATAGTCTGACGAAATTCAGATTGGTACGAGAATTTGTTGCTAATTTGTTGCTCTAGAATGACACCAATCACGAATTTGTCGCTCCAGCCGTTTCCGAGAAAACGTGGCTGTGCTACCGTAATATTACGCCAGCACAGCCACCCCTGTAACTTTTGATCTAATTGTCTGACGAAATTCAGATTGGTACGAGAATTTGTTGCTAATTTGTTGCTCTAGAATGACACCAATCACGAATTTGTCGCTCCAGCCGTTTCCGAGAAAACGTGGCTGTGCTAGCGTAATATTACGCCAGCACAGCCACCCCCGTAACTTTTGATCTAATTGTCTGACGAAATTCAGATTGGTACGAGAATTTGTTGCTAATTTGTTGCTCTAGAATGACACCAATCACGAATTTGTCGCTCCAGCCGTTTCCGAGAAAACGTGGCTGTGCTACCGTAATATTACGCCAGCACAGCCACCCCTGTAACTTTTGATCTAATTGTCTGACGAAATTCAGGTTGGTACGAGAATTTGTTGCTAATTTGTTGCTCTAGAATGACACCAATCACGAATTTGTCACTCCAGCCGTTACCGAGAAAACGTGGCTGTGCTAGCGTAATATTACGCCAGCACAGCCACCCCCGTAACTTTTGATCTAATTGTCTGACGAAATTCAGATTGGTACGAGAATTTGTTGCTAATTCTCTAGAATGACACCAATCACGAATTTTTCGCTCCAGCCGTTTCCGAGAAAACGTGGCTTTGCAAGCATAATATTACGCCACGAGTTCGGACGCATAGCGCAGGAAATCACGTGACCTTGAGCAAGTTTTTTCATTAAGGTCATAATTGGTTCAACAAATACGACCGATATTCCATTTTTCCTATATATTTAAGCCGAAATCGCCCTGAGAACACTTTGAAGTGAGTAACGAATATTTTAAGGTGAGTTGTAATTCCCATGATTTTCGTAGATGATGAAACGTCTGTGTATGTAATTAAACCCTAATTTTTCTTATTGTTTATATGGGCGTATATAAGGGGGGGGGGGCTTAGGGGCTGCAGCCCCTCCCGGAATTTTGATTTCATGGTAATAACCAGAGACCGAAAATAACTATTTTTATTTCAAATGAGTTTCACTTAACCTTTAATTTTTATTATTAGGAAATAAAAATAGAAATTCCATCGTAATTGATAATATCAATTAGATATAAAATATATTATATTTTAATATTTTAAAAAAAAAGTTTAATAATTTTTATTTCAAAACCTTAAAAATAAAAATTATTTGAATAATGTTATTTCGACATTTTTTTATAACAATTTTCAATAACATTTTTTTTTTTTACTTTAACTTTAAACATTATTTTAAATAATAAAAAAAAATTAATGCTATAATAAATAGAAAGTAATGCACAAAAACGAAGTCTATAATATACAATATATACTCATACAAATCAATTGGATTTAGAGGAACTTTGATTCACTCACATAAGCAAATAACTTCTATTAATCAAAAGGTTTCAAATCAAGTATTTATTGATTTATTCCGAGGATAAGAGATATTTAATAAATGAGTTTCACTTTACCTTTAATTTTTATTATTGTGAATTCAAAATAAAAATTCCATCGTAATTGATATATTTCATTATTTTTTTAAAACAATTTTCCAATAATTTTTATTTTAAGAACTTAAAAATAAAAATTATTTCATAACAGTTAATTATTAATTTTAAAAATATAAATTATGAAGTAATTTTAATTTTTTTAATTAAATCATTTTTAGGAAACATTTAATTTTGATTTCGGTCCTTGATAAAAACTTGTCATTAAACCCTTAAAAATATATTAAATAAGATCACTTAGTTCATAATACATATTTTATTTTACGTGTAATAACGTTTTAAGGTGCAAATGACCACTCACCGTAGATGCACAAAAAAAAAATAAATAAAAATAACGTTTTAGTTGCCTAAAACTATTCCAATCTCTAAATTTTTAGTATTCCATACCCTGGAAATGGTCTCAGCCCCCCCCCCGAAATTTTCACTGCCCCGTGGGGTGAGTTCGGACATGCATCAATTATACCCGCGTCCTCTTGGCTTAAAGGAAAACAGTCTTTATTCCAAAGAGGCTTTGAAAAATGTGATTGACGATGTCAAAACCAAGAAGAAGACTCTGAGAGAGGCAGTAGATCGATTTAGGTATTTTGTTGTTTCTTTATTTATTATTTATTTATTTCTTTAGTTTATTTATTTGTTGGTGTTCTGCATTATGCCGAAGTACACCTTATATTTTATATAGTTATTACAGAATATTATATGAGCTTATTGCCTATATATGTATATTATGTATATATTATTACATTGCATTATATTACCTTATTCTTTATGTATATATTATTACATTGCATTATATTACCTTCTTTTTTATGTATATATTATTACATCGCATTATATTACCTTATTGCCTATATGTTTACATACTAACATTAAATTATGCTTAATATAAGTTTGTTTTTATTATTTACTTAAATACATATGTACATATACATATAATATTAGATTACATGATTTTAAATTATTTTGAGTATTTATATATTGTGTTAGTGCTATTGCATTGTATTAAAAAATAATGTTAAGAATAGAACTTAAAAAAAAAAATTACATTAAAAATTAGTTTTAAAATATTTTGTTTTTGCTAAATGAATTACTGTTGTTTGAACGTAAAATTTAAAAAAAAAAAATTAATAATTCTTATCCAAAATATTTTGTGATAATAGAATAAAACTTTATCCTTAAATCAGTAAAATACATTATTTATGAAATTACTAAACAATGTCATAGTTATTTATTATTTATTCTTCCCTTATACTACCTTTTATATCCTTCCTAATACCACCTCTGATGACCTTCCTAATGCCTCCTTCTAAATCCCTTCCTAATTCCACCTCTTATATCCTTCCTAGTAACATCCATGGGCATAGGAAGGGGGGCCTGAGAGGTCTGCAGACGCCCCTCCCACGAAATTTTGAGTTTGTAATAATGTGGCATAAACCCTCAAAAATAAATTAACTAAGACCACTTGGTTTATACAAAATACTTGAACCTTGGTGTTATAACGTTTTAGTTGGTTAAAACTATTCCAAGTTCTAAATTGTTAGTATTCCATACCCTGGAAAAGGCCTCACCCCCCCCCCCCCCCCAAATGTTACCCGCCCCTCCCGAAATGATTTTCTATTCCTATACGCCCATGATACCAACTTCGATATCATTCCTAATACTTAAAAATATTTTTAAATCTTTATCGATCTTACCTAATAGACTCCGAAAATGACCCCCGTTAAAATATATATATATATATAGGGTGTCCCGTAAATGTCTAGTCAAATTGTGAGGGGTGATAGAGGACCCTTGGGGGAACAAAAAATGGTCTATAACGATTTCCCGAATTCTCACCTATAAGGGAGAAATCGTCGTTTTATTGTTTTTTCGAGACAAACGTGGTTTTTGGAAAAATAATCGTTGTAGCTCCGTCCCAGGTGGTTCTACTAGAAAGGGAGTGAAACCAATCGAAAGCTGAGTAAATTTACTATAAGACTAGTTGGAAGTAAACGTATAAATGATTGAATGTAAGTATGTATATCTTACCAAAAGAAAGCTATTCTAAATTTCCTGACATTTTCTTGATATTTCTTTCCAGCGTTACTCCTCAATGGGCAGAATTAGAGATTTCCGGGTTTCAGAAAAACTTCCCCATTTAATTATCTTTCCATTCATGTATCACAACCCTTTATTGAAGTATTTGAACGGTTTTAAAACAAAAGTTTTAAAAAAAAACATGGATCTGTGAAAAGAAAATTACTTCCACGAACATAAAAAAAATGCCTGAAACAGTAAATAAAATACAAATTTATTTTGATTTTATTAATTCAGGTACCTAATACTGGGTCCAGGAGGCGGCCATTACGGATCCCCAACTATACATTAACCTCAAAAATTATTATTTTTACCTAGATCACGCACGCATTTGAACACACTTTTACAGGTATTTATATTTAGAAAACAAATGCTTTACCTTGAATTGATACTGATTGCTACGCTTATGAAACTCACAGGGATTCTCGTGAGCCCATACGTTTTTGTTGTGGTAATTAAAAATTCTATCCCTCATAAATAAGATGTACATAGTCCAGTACAAATGTTTTCAAATGCTAGGTAAAAATAATAATTTTGAGGTTAATGTATAGTTGGGGTTCCTTAATGGCCACCTCCTGGACCCAGTATTAGGTACCTGGATTAATAAATTCAAAATAAATGTGTATTTTATTTATTTACTGTTTTAGAATTTACAATATCTTTCTTTTGGTAAGATATACATACTTACATTCAATCATTTTTACGTTTACTCCCAACTAGTCTTATAGTAAATTTACTCACCTTTCGATTGGTTTCACTCCCTTTCTAGTAGAACCACCTGGGACGGAGCTACAACGATTATTTTTCCAAAAACCACGTTTGTCTCGAAAAAAACAATAAAACGACGATTTCTCCCTTATAGGTGAGAATTCGGGAAATCGTTATAGAACATTTTTTGTTCCCCCAAGGGTCCTCTATCACCCCTCACAATTTGACTAGACATTTACGGGAACCCTGTATATATATATATATATATATATATATATATATATATATATATATATATATATATATATACAGGGTGTTCAAAACTCGATTGACACCCCCCTTTTTTTCACAATTTTTGATATTTAAAAGCGAAACTTGGTGGGTATAAACGTGGTCGAATGTACATTCATTGGACCCAATGCACGACCCCTCAACTTTCTCCAGGTCTTCTCCAGCAACCCTAACTCTGGAATCTTCAATGGAAGGGGGTTATTTTTATGACGGATTATTGTAGAGAATTGAATTTTAGGTCGATTTTATATCGGTCATTTTTTCGCTAAAGCGCACCAATGAGTAACAAATTGCCAAAAACCGTTAAAACCCTTGTTTTTTGTCACTTTTCTGCCAATAACGCAGAAAGTATGTCCGTAATGGAAAAAGTAATTGGTATAATCGTTGTAGAGGATTAAATTTTCTTTCCAAAAAGTACCTTTAAATGCCTAAAACGTAAATAGGAATGGGGCAAAACACACTTTTGTTTTTGAAGTTTTCAGAAAAGTTTATGATCAACGTGGTCTACGCTTCCGTAAAACTTAATAAACGTTTTCTAAACTTTTTGCTCCACCTAAAAATCAAATCAATTACTTTATAAAGGCATTAAAATAATAAATTTTAAGCAATAGAACTCACCTAATGATTAGAATTTCGTAGCAATTATTTTTGTGTTGGACGATTTATTTATTTTTTACGGCGTCTTGACATCTAGGCCATTAGTGCCGACATCCAGGGTGCAACGAGGAATTTCCTAAATAATAAAAGTTGAGGGGTCGTGCATTGGGTCCAATGAATGTACATTCGACCACGTTAAGACCCACCAAGTTTCGCAAATATCAAAAATTGTGGAAAAAAGGGGGGGTGTCAATCGAGTTTTGAACACCCTGTATATATATATATATATTGAACCACCATTATTTTCGATCTCTAGGGGATCTGAAACGCAAAATTTTCTAGTCGGCACATCATCACATCACCTGTGTGACTAGGTGTCGTCAGTGTGTTTTGCAAGGAAGCCTTTTGTAAAAACGTTCATAATTTTCGATCTATTTGTTCTGTAATTAACTTTTATGCAAGAATTAATATCAAGAATAATTTTCATTTAATTTTGATGATATCACAAAAAAAAACACAAATTACTCTTATTTATTTGCTGTTTTTTTTTTATTCTAGAATTTCAATTACATTATGAAATTGAGAGATAATCTCCGTTTTGAGTATTCCTTTGGAAATTTGATTAAATAAAACAACATTTGTGTGATTCGGCAGTCTGGAGGATTTATTTTCGAAGAGAAGTGATTTTCGAAACGTTGTCTCTAACCAGAAGTTTATATTATTATTGTTTGAATTGATACTACGGTTTGAATGAGATAATTGTGGACATTTAATGTACATTAGCCTTTAAGAACATTTAATGTACATTAGCCTTTAACAACATTTATGGGCCTTTATTTCTTTTTTTTATTTATTTAATTTATAGAGTTCTGCAACAGAGGCGAAAAACTCTTTAAATGTCAGTCGTCAACTTCAAATGTGATATATATGTATATAAGAACATATGAAGAAATAAACTTGTAGGTAGGTGTGGGTAAGTAAGGTGTGTCCAATACGAATCCTGGATAGGATGACTTCGTCCCGGCGGGACAACTGTTCATTTGTTCAGGCTTTCGTTGTATTTTTGTATATGGGCCTTTAAGAACATGAAAAAGTCCAACTCGCAGGAACTGCGTCATCTTAGCGCGGTTAAGTACATCTTGAAGAAATGGAATAGATTAGCATCACAAATCACAGGAAACTGACAGCCACTGCCATCATGATTACCACAGCCACTCCAAACTTATTACCAATACCTTTCACCGTTTGTTAGCTTATTTTACTACAATACTAATTTTACTGATAAATGCAATTTAAAACTAGAAACAACCAATTAAAAAGTGAGATAAAGAAAGAGAAAACCCATTTCAAAAGAACAAAACAAACACTTTTTAAGTTTTAAGCGCTTATATCTCTCATTGACGTTGTCCCATCGAATATTGCTTCAGAACATTTTTTGTAGAGAATTTAGTAAGCATTCGAATGGTCACTTTCCACTTACCACGATTTCCCAACCGGTATCGAGATATTTACGAAAAATGTATGGAGATCCGAATTTTCTCAGCTTTAATGAAATACTCATTCCACCGTTAAATAAACTTAAAAAACAAAAGTGAGGTAAACAGTGACAAAAACCCGTTTAAAATAACAAAACTAACACTTTCGTAGTTTTAAGCACTTACTTCTCCGACTGACATTGCCCCATCGAAATTTCCTTCAGAATCTTTTTTTTAGAGAATTTAGTAAGCTTTTGAATGGTTACATCGTACTTCCCACGATTTCTTAACTGTTTGGAAGATATTAAGGGGGGGAAATGGTGCTAATACCTACCGATAGCTGCTATATTCCTTCACTAATCGCACTTGAGATAAGAACGGAACCGCGCTAAGATGAAGCAGTTCCTGCGGGTCGGACTTTTTTTTGTCAGACAAATTAATGTATTATGTTTATATTATAATATAAATATTATGTTTATAAGAAGAGCAAATCACTTTAATTGCGGTGTAAAATATTGTTGCTAGATAAATCTAAGTATTATATAAGGAAAAAATGGTGCTAATGACTCAGATTTCGATGCACCATAAAAGAAAAAACAAATTAAGGACAATATACGAATATTATCATGTCTGTTAATAAAATATTGTATTCTAATCCCAATAACGCTACACTTATACACAAATAAATTTTTTTTAAGTGCCTATTTAATACGTATAAAATAAGGTTATAATGAGCGATCCGCTGTGACATATAACAAGTACTACCACCGTGTGGAGTGCAACTAGTATAAACCGGTAAGTCAGTACCACTGTGGTATGTAAACAGCGGCTGTTCTGATACTGGCAAAAGTTAGAAATCCTACATTCCTAAAGTTGTTTGGAGGCTTATCTTTATGACTCTAGAAAGGGACTTACAGATGACGAGGATACACTGGGCGATACCTGCACTGGGAATGCCCTCCACCCTAAGCCTCCTAGCTCCTCACCTTCGAATTGAAACAAAACATTGTTTCTATATATACGTATCCTGTTTTATTGACTAATACATTTGACTACTATAAGCAATCACAAAAATAACGAGCAGTGAAAAAAAACTGTAGGAAACACACAAAAAGATTCGTTCAAATGAACGAAATTACCTATGTTTTAAGCACTTATTTCTCCAAATATAACCGTCCCATCGCAAATGTCTTCAAAACATTTTTTGTAGAGAATTCAGTAAGCATTCGAATGGTCACTTTCCACTTACCACGATTTCCCAACCGGTATCGAGATATTTACGAAAAATGTATGGAGATCCGAAAATTTTTCACGTCTATTAATAAAATATTTTTTTTCGCATACTTCCTTAACTCCAAATGTAACCAAAATTTAATCATCTTAGTTGGGATTAATTTCCAAGATGTAGAAAATATTTCAATTGAATCCCGCGATTCTAAGTACTCACAAAAAAATAATGACCTACAAAAACATTGATTCCACTTTTCTCAGAAAGGGTTACATATATCACCTTAAAAATGGGTTCATTCGTTTTCTTATGTTAACAAACCTATAAAACAAGTACCTGCAAGCATATAAACTCAAAAACGTAAGCGTTACGATTTTTTTTGCGCGAATTTCGCCCCAAACACTATCTTCAAGTAGGCGGATTCTGGTGGTTAACGAACTTGACCTTTCAAATTAGAAGACAGATCTTTGTGCCAAATTTCATCAAAATCGGACCATTTTTGAGCCGTCAGGAGCGCGAACAGACAAGCATATATATATATATATATATATATATATATATATATATATATATATATATATATACATACAAATTTTAGCCACCTATATTTTCGTGATCTATAGGGTCTGAAACGTGAAAGTTTCTAGTCGGCACTTCCGGATTGCGTCATGAGGTCAACCTCATAAGCGGGTTCTCCCTATGGAGATAGGGAGTAACCGTGCTAAAAAGAGTATTTTATAAAGGGAGCCTGCTAGAGTTGTTGTTACCAGGCATGTAAACATAACATCACGTGGACAAGTTAAGAGAGTTAAGAATGAGGGAGGAAGCGGTGAATTTCCTGTAGCTACTAGGTACTGTCAGATTCCTGTGAAGGCTGATTCTTATAATCTCCCGTTCTCCGGTATGCCATTGCGTCGGTGTTTTAATTTTTCTCAAAATACCAAAACATAATATTAACCTTTAAGTAGAGATGTGGGGAGTTTTAAGCACCCCATGACTTAATTAGCACTATATTTTGAATTTAAAAATTTACAATCCATTTCATCGCTTTGGTACCTTCATAAATAGTAGTTCTCTTCACATTGAGGTTGCATTCGCAGAAAAAAAAACATTATTTGTTTATTTCCTGGGCCTTTTACTGACTTAGGGAGTTCTCAACACTCTACTTACGTAACAAAAATTTAAAATATAATGTCTTCTTTCGACCGCCGTTTGACATTAGAGACATTAAGAGAATCAAGAAATAATGAAGAGGCATTTTAAGTAAATGTGTGAAAATGATGGAGAAGATGAGTGTATTGATTCGGACGATGAGGAAAGAGATAGGTATTTTTGAAAAATCTACTATATATTTGTCAAATACCACTCACTCACTCACTCACTTACTGACCTATCATCCCCTAGCCCAAACCACACGACAGAAAATTTTGAAATTTTGCAGGACACTCCCTATAGAACGTAGGTGCTCGCTAAGAAAGAATTTTTTGATATTCGAATTTTTAAGTATTTTTAGAGGGGTTTAAAGTTTGAGTTGGTTAGAGCAGGCAAGCCTAGGTAGCATGCATTGCTAGGACGATAACAGAACAGCTGTTACTATACTTTATCTATTTCATAGTATTATTTTTAATTGAGGTTAATTTCAACTATCATGGCAGACCTTGAATTACTAAAACTGAGAAATAAAATGTGAATTTTTCCCTCAAAGAGTTTCCGCCCTTGACACAAAAATTTGAAATTTTACACGGGCCATCCGTTTAAAGTATAAACACTCGCTAAGAAAGGTTTTTTATTTTTATATTCAAACGTTTAAGTACTTTTAGGGGGGGTTTGAATTATTAAGAAGAAAATGGTTCGAATTTGATAACATTTGGTACAAAAATCTTTCTTCTTATTTAAAAGTTTATGTTCATTAACCACCAATCACGAATTTGTGCTGGCGTAATATTACGCTAGCACAGCCACGTTTTCTCGGAAACGGCTGGAGCGACAAATTCGTGATTGGTGTCATTCTAGAGCAACAAATTCTCGTACCAATCTGAATTTCGTCAGACAATTAGATCAAAAGTTCCGGGGGTGGCTGTGCTGGCGTAATATTACGCTAGCACAGCCACGTTTTCCAGGAAACGGCTGGAGCGACAAATTCGTGATTGGTGTCATTCTAGAGCAACAAATTAGCAACAAATTCTGGTACAAATCTGAATTTCGTCAGACAATTAGATCAAAAGTTACGGGTGTGGCTGTGCTGGCGTAATATTACGGTAGCACAGCCACGTTTTCTCGGAAACGGCTGGAGCGACAAATTCGTGATTGGTGTCATTCTAGAGCAACAAATTAGCAACAAATTCACGTACCAATCTGAATTTCGTCAGACAATTAGATCAAAAGTTACGGGGGTGGCTGTGCTGGCGTAATATTACGCTAGCACAGCCACGTTTTCTCGGAAACGGCTGGAGCGACAAATTCGTGATTGGTGTCATTCTAGAGCAACAAATTCTCGTACCAATCTGAATTTCGTCAGACAATTAGATCAAAAGTTACAGGGGTGGCTGTGCTGGCGTAATATTACGCTAGCACAGCCACGTTTTCTCGGAAACGGCTGGAGCGACAAATTCGTGATTGGTGTCATTCTAGAGCAACAAATTAGCAACAAATTCTCGTACCAATCTGAATTTCGTCAGACAATTAGATCAAAAGTTACGGGGGTGGCTGTGCTGGCGTAATATTACGCTAGCACAGCCACGTTTTCTCGGAAACGGCTGGAGCGACAAATTCGTGATTGGTGTCATTCTAGAGCAACAAATTAGCAACAAATTTTCGTACCAATCTGAATTTCGTCAGACAATTAGATCAAAAGTTACAGGGGTGGCTGTGCTGGCGTAATATTACGCTAGCACAGCCACGTTTTCTCGGAAACGGCTGGAGCGACAAATTCGTGATTGGTGTCATTCTAGAGCAACAAATTAGCAACAAATTCTCGTACCAATCTGAATTTCGTCAGACAATTAGATCAAAAGTTACAGGGGTGGCTGTGCTGGCGTAATATTACGCTAGCACAGCCACGTTTTCTCGGAAACGGCTGGAGCGACAAATTCGTGATTGGTGTCATTCTAGAGCAACAAATTAGCAACAAATTCTCGTACCAATCTGAATTTCGTCAGACTATTAGATCAAAAGTTACGGGGGTGGCTGTGCTGGCGTAATATTACGCTAGCACAGCCACGTTTTCTCGGAAACGGCTGGAGCGACAAATTCGTGATTGGTGTCATTCTAGAGCAACAAATTAGCAACAAATTCTCGTACCAATCTGAATTTCGTCAGACAATTAGATCAAAAGTTACAGGGGTGGCTGTGCTGGCGTAATATTACGGTAGCACAGCCACGTTTTCTCGGAAACGGCTGGAGCGACAAATTTGAAAATAGTGTAACAAATTAGCAACAAATTACTGAGTATGTTAGAAGTTGGGGTTGCAATGTTGCTGTTCCAGCGTAATAGGGCTCAGGTATTCTAGCGTGCGGGGTTTATTTATTTTCTGGATTGTAATGCTTCTAATACTCAAACTTTTGCTGGAACTTCTAATTCTCGTGACGATCACGAATGTTCTAAAAATCCCAATCACTTTTGCTTCGTTTGGGCAAAATACATCGGGATAAGAAATACCAAGAAACTCGCAGATCGACTTGTGTCTTTGTATGAAGAGTGTTTCGATATGAAAGTTTGTCTTGATTCAAAAAATTGGATACCCATTATTATTATAATAAACCTTTCTGAAAACTTCAAAAACAAAAGTGTGTTTTGCTCCATTCCTACTAACATGTTAGGCATTTAAAGGTACTTTTTGGAAAGTAAATTTAATCCTCTACAACGTTTATATTAACTACTTTTTTCATGACGGGTATACTTTCTACGTTTCTTGCAGAAAAGTGACGAAAAACAAGGGTTTTTCGCAATTTGTTTGGTGCGCTTTAGCGAAAAAATGACAAATATAAAATCGACATAAAATTCAATTCTCTACAATAATCCGTCATAAAAATAACCCCTTTCCATTGGAGATTCCAGAGTTAGGGTCTCTGGAGAAGAACTGGAGAAAGTTGAGGGGTTAAGACCAACCAAGTTTCGTTTTTAAATTTCAAAAATTTTGGAAAAAAGGGGGGTGTCAATCGAGTTTTTAACACCCTGTATATGAGCATCAAATTGATATTTAGCAATTGGTTTCATGAAATAATTCGCAATGACAAGTTTTTTCCCTTGAAAATTTAAATAAGTCAGTACAAAAATGAAAACTGG